>CATIWK010167728.1:0-11849 GCA_949634005.1 Mallotus japonicus
ATATAAATACAACAGAAAGGTTGGATAATTTTTACAACAGATAATTGCTTTCTGCTTGGATTATCTATTCATTGAGTACTTTTGTACTCATTTTACTCTGTTTTATAAATGTTTTCAGATAACAGGGCTTGATAGTTGGTGAAAAGAGTTGAGTGGGTGTGGAGGGAAGTCTCAGAGTAAGGCTGGCCAATATCCTCATTAGAGGAGCCTTTATTTAATTTTATTAAACATGATTTGAAAAGTGTAGAAGAGTAAACTTTAGTATCCATCTCGGGCTATGTGAGACGAGATGAGATACTAATCGTCCACCTCGGACTACGTGAGACGGGGTGTGACAGTAGTAATAACTAATAACTTAATATTTTAATTTTAAAATATTCTTAGCTTTTAAAAGCTAAGAATAATAAATTCAATAATATTCAATCATTCCAAGGAGTTTGCTGAGGCATTTCAACCCAACATTATGGTGTCGATATGAAAGAGCTACGCAAAAGCTTGCTTCTCATGGGAGTACTTACTCATGAATAGGAACACATTTGTCTTTCTATTCAAGTTCTGTCAAAAAGACAACACCGTTTTTGATATGTTTTTTAATTTTTAGGTTAATTGTGATAACTTTCCAAAAATTTAGGCCTTTTTGAGTCAATTTTCTTTACATATTTTTAGTTTTTATCTTTCTGCTTTCGAAACAAATTACATTGGTAAAATAGCTATTTTTTTTTTAAAAAAAAACGTTTTCACAATGTAGACAAATAAAAAAATCTTCTGATTTTTCAATTTTTAAAAACAATATGCATTGTTTAAATTTGAAAAATAAAAATGGTACCAAATAGGTTCATTAAACCTGTATTCGGATGGAGGATTTGGAAGGTAAAATAAGGTTTTTCATAGTCCTGAAACCCCTCAAACAGTGAAAAATTCCGATCCTCCAATTTTTATTTTGACAAATAGAACTTATAGGGTTAAATTTGTGGTACTTAGACTTTCACTGTATTATAGTTTAATTTGAGTAATAAATTTCAATTTAATTTTTAATTACCAAACTTTTATTTAGATATCGCAAATCAATCACTTAATTGGATTTTGATAATGTGATGATTGAAAAAATATTTTAAAAATAACCATCACACCATTTTTTTTTATGTAAGGGTTAAAATGAACATGTGAAAATCAAAATTTCATTTTGTTATAATTTAGATATTTGATTTCAATTTGTATATTTTAATATTAAACATTTTATTTAAATTTCACAAATCAATGAAGAATATATATATATATTTTTTCGAACAAATAAAGAATATATTACGACATGAGTAAGAATACTTTAAAATATTCGCTGTGTTATTTTTTGTCTCATAATTTAGATAATGCTCATCTGGTTTTCAGTCATATTTTGTTGGTGATATATATATATATATATATATATATATATATATATATATATATATATATATATATATATTTGAATGTTTTAAAAATAGAAAATTCAAGAATTAAAACATGTTCTTTTTAAATTTATCTTCTATATACTTTTATATAATAAAAGAACCTCCATGCATGTTACAAGTACAGTTGTTTTTTTTTTTTGGCATGTACAAATATAATATTTAGCACTTCCTTGTTGTTTTCTTTTATTATTTTATTTGTTTATTTTCCTTTGATAGAGCATCTATACCATGAAAGATATTTCTAAAAAATAATACCCATAAGCAAATCAATTATGCAAAGAATACGATCATCACACACACACACACATACACATATATAACAAAAAATGGTAAATTAAATAAAACAAGTTGTCCAAAGTAGCTAAGAAAATACCATATTTCATGATCAATCATGTACTTTTTATAATGTTTTTATAATTTTTTTTTTTTATAGATTTAGCATCTTGAATAAAAAGTGTGGTCCAGCATAAGAACAATTTTTTTCCTAGAAAATTAATTGTGGTCCTAACCGATGAAAAAAGGAGAATCATTGGCCCCAATTATTGTATGAAAGAAAAGGTTCGATTTACAATTTGTCATTTTTAATGAAAACGAACTTTGTTATACGATCCATAAAGCGTATTATTATATAATTAATTTTCCATCATATTTTATTATTATTTAACTAATTTATTAATAAAAAATGCACAGACTAATAATATATATGGCTAAATTGATCCTATAACAATTAATTATTCTAAGATAAATGTAATTGTATACCGATTTAAAGGTCTTATGTATTGTCCTTGTGCAAGGAAAAATTATTAATTCGATGGCTACATTGCCTATGCCAAATGCCAATTATTTTAAGAGGTCGTTTGGTTCATGAAAAATAACGTGGGAATTAGAATTGAAATGAATGATTTTGATTTTTAGTGTTTGATTTATTAAAATTTGCATGAAAATGGAAATGATCCATCAACGAGAATCACTCATTCCCCTCATAGGGGTAATAAATAATTTTTCATTTCCATAAAATTAAGTCAAATTAATTATAAATTAGCTAGTCAAAATTTTAAATATAATATATATTATTAAAATTTATGAAATATAATATTTTTTAAGCAATTAAATAAAATAAATAAATTTATAATAATAATTATTGAATATATTTTTATATATAAATAAGATTGGTTCCGACTTCTGTAAATTAAATACTTTATTAGAATTTTTATTTCATTTTTGATTTTCTTTTCGATTCCAGTTTTGAAGTATAAATCAAACTACCCTTAAGTGAAATCTAATAATATATATAGTACTAATTTAAGATAAAATATAGTACTAATTTAAGATAAAATGCAACTGGAATAATGCTGATGATAGGATATGTTAATTATTAATTTAGTGATAAATCTCTATTATATCACACTGATTGGAACTCCTACCTCATGTTTCCATAATTCTTAATTATATATAATTGATATGTCTATTATATTATATACATAACCAAATATATTTTGTTTTACGTGCCATTTTTTCCTTTATAAAAGTCCAAAAATTTCAACATTATTATTGTATTGGACAATTCTCATAATTAAATAAGTTCACTAATTTACCTAAATCAATTATATATTCTAATGCAGAAAACTATATAAGTTAAAATTTAAATTATCCACCATGTATTATTAAGACATTTTTATTTATATAATTCTAATAAATAATTTATTAATTTTTGAGATTAACACCCGGTAAAATTAATTTTTTAAATGCACCCTTAACATCATTCCTTACTGTACCAATAGAAAAAATTTATTATTATAAAAAGAGAAAAAGAATATTGCAATACATACAGTAGCTGTATTGTCTTGTAATGTGGCAAAACAAAAAGTATAATATTTCTATAAAAGAAAAATGAGCAACAATTAACTATGCAAATTCCATGTATCATTAGCTCAAGAGCTTGTATAAGCTTTACTAATTAAGTGAGAAAATTAGATCACCAAGACCTCCAAAAAAAAAAAATTCTAACTTGAATCATGGGTTCCACTGCTCAACTTAAGCTTCCTGTCATAGACTTCACCCTGGAAACTTTGAAGCCTGGCACAAGTTGTTGGCAGAAAGCATGTGGTGAAGTTAGGCAGGCACTTGAAGAGTATGGCTGTTTCACAGTCGAGTGCAACATACTATCCCCACAACTTCGTGACGCAGTCTTTGGTGCCATGAAGGAGCTCTTTGATCTTCCTACTGAAACCAAAATGCAAAACAAATACGACCAGCCTTTAATGGGTTATGTTGGACAGATTGCCAAACTCCCTCTCCATGAAAGCATGGGCATTGACAATGCAACATGTCTAGAGGCAACTCAAAGTTTCACCACTCTCATGTGGTCCGAAGGAAATGATCATTTCTGGTACTAATCGAACTAGATATTATTCTGTTTTTATTCGTTAATTTTTCTTTTGGTTCATTAGAAATTTTGAGAAGAAAAAATGATTGTCGAAGTTTATTTTTCTAACTTTTTATACTGTAGGATAGACACTCGATTATTAAAGCTGTTAATCTAGAAAATAATTCAGAATATGTTAATATTCAGAAATGTATATCATTCCTATGTATGTTTGAATGAATGAAAAGCTTGCACATTTATTTGCTTAAATGTTTTGTTTCTTTGGCTAGTGAGTGTGTTTACGAGTATGCAAAGCTGGTAGCAAAGCTAGATAACATGGTGACAAGAATGATATTTGAAAGCTACGGAGTAGAGAAGTACCATAACTCTTATGTAGAGTCTACAACTTACCTTCTTAGACTCCTGAAAAATAGAGCACAAAAAGGAGACGAACCTAATCTAGGATTCGTCGCTCACACTGACAAGAGCTTCACAACCATACTTCATCAAAATCACATTGATGGTTTGGAAGTGGATACCAAAGATGGTGAGACGATCAATGTCGAATACTCTTCACCTTCATCCTTCGTAGTTATAGCAGGCGATGCATTGATGGTACGTAAATAAAAAATCACATGTCAATTTATAACCTTTCAAATCAGATAAAAATTAATTTCATAAATTAACAATAGTAGGATTCAAATTTTAAATCTTAGAATATTCTTGGAGAAAAATGATTGTTAGACTACTTCCTCACTGATCTGTAAATTTCGTTTTAATTGTATTTAATCTATTAGTTTAAGAGAATTATATATCTTTTTATGTGGTTTTTTTTTTTTTCCTTTATAAACATTAACTAGGCGTGGAGCAATGATCGAATTGTGTCGCCGACACACAGAGTGATCATGAATGGGAAAGAAGATAGATACTCAATGGGGTTATTTGGTTTCAACAGAGGGATATTGCAAGTACCTCAAGAACTTGTAGATGAAGAACATCCATTGATGTACAAGCCATTCGATCATGCCGGATTGCTATATTTCTTTCGTTCGGAGGAGGGCTACAAATCCAAGTGTCCTATTAAGGCCTATTGTGGTATTTGAGAGAGTGATTGAGATGAAGCTAGCAAATGAAAATTGTGCTAATTATGGGACTGTATTGTTGTGTGATTAATAATTTTCAAGAACATGAACTTGCTTAATTAAGTAATGTGAAGTTACTTCTTGGTCTTTTCTTTGATTTTTAGCTTGCCAAGAGGTCTGATGAAATAAAAAATGCATCCATCTTTCATTCACTAATATTGTTACTTTATTTTCTCGAATAATTTTAAAGACGCACCTCCATATAGATATATAAGAATCGAAATCAGATTATTAAATTAATTTGTACTTCATTAAGAAAATGAATTATGTGACATAATAGTAAAATATTTCAAGTTTCAAACTCTAATAAGTATATATACAAAAGAGATCAATTTGATGATATAGAAATAATTTTTTTGTACCATAATTTTCAAATTTCAACTCTAATAAGTACACTGCAGATTGAGTAGTCAAATAATATAATTCTTACCTCTCTTTTCTCAGTTAAAAAGCATACATACAGTAGAGATTGAAAATGATAATATAACACATTTAATTAATTAGATTATATGGAAATCATAAATTTAACTTTTTTTTCTCCCTATTCGTTTTGGGACTTCTTATGCCCTAATGATGGGCGTTATGTTTCTTACAGTATATAAATACGAATAATTATTTTCTTTGGAGAATGCTGCCAGTTATCAAACTTTATTGCTGGGCTCTCCATTATAATTATATTTGGAATTTCGGATAACAAGAAACTAATAGTAAGTTTACTACTCTATCAGTAATTTCTTGTGATGGCATTTTCCATTTTGCACAAATTCACAATTTTTAATGGATGACTTCAAATTTTTAATTTTTTTTAAATCGCCAAAATTTTATTGAAAAACTAATATTAGTTCTAATTACAAGGTGTTAATTAGGTACAGTTTAATGAATTAGGTACAGCACTTTCACTATATAAGGTCTTGATGAAGGATAGCCTTGTATTTTGAATTTTTATTCAATTAAGTGGAAATAGGTCTACTCTTTAGCTTGTTTACCATTTCTTATTAAATTTTATAAATTGATATATCGTATAAAATTATATATATATAAAATTTTTTAAAGTAATCAGTTAGTGATTAATGTTAATGAATAATAGTTAATATTGAAAATTATTTAAGTTGATTGTGTAATTATGTTTACACTGATTAATATTTTCTTGTAATTTTTTAATAAAATATTTTTAAAAATTCAAAATTATAATAAATAATTTATAAAAATTATTTATCAATTTTTTCACAAAAATTGCTCCACTATATAATTCATATTGATAAAAAAAAAAAAAACTCAAAAGATTTCGGCACCTAAATTTCAACAGATCTTGCCACCACTCGTATAAACAAAAATTCCTATCTATAGTGAGTATATTATATTTTTATAACCAAAAAAATATGTATTTCATTTTTATTGGCTGAGTGTAAAGTATTTTAATTATGTGTTATGAATTCTACCATAAGGTGTATTAGACCTGGTGTAGGCAAGACTCAACCATATAAACTTAGATGTACTCGCAACAAGGATTATAAATGTCATGAAATTTCGACCAAATAATAACATATGCTAAAATTATTCATATTTAATTAATATTTTTGTCAAAGTTAAAAGATTAAGCAAAAATCGCAAATTATTGCAATGGACCATTTTCAAATTGATAATTTTTAGGGATATGGTACATTTTGGCCCCTAAAGTATACCCCGAAGCGCACTTAAGCACCTGAATTTTTTTTTGGCTCACTTACATTAAAAATTCAAATTTTATTAAACTTTTGGCCCCTCTCTTAACGCCATCTTATTTCTCCTACTGTATCACTGTTATATGCCCAATGAAGTGGTCCACGTAGGAAACAAAATCCCACTTTTTCTTTTCCATCTTCAATCGACATCTTCTCCACATCTTATGCCCTAAAATTGAGCGACAAAAAGTGGGCGAGAAATTGGTCGTAGAGAAGCAGAAATCAAAGAGCAAGCAAGCTGATATGGCTTCTTCATCATCGTCCACAGCAAGCTCTATGAGGCGTTCAAGTATGGAGAATGATTATGAAGGAGCACCAAGGTTCTGCAAATGTAAATACAGAGGTATGAGAGTGAAGGCTCCTAGATGGACATCGTGGACGAACGAAAATCCAGGGAGGAGGTTTTATGCATGCCCTAACTATGAGGTGAGAAATGGAACAATTTGCGTTTAGATTTTTATTTTTAGTTTAATGTTGGGGAAAATTATTTTGGAACTTTGCGTTTTTAACTTTGATCACTGAAATTTCAGGGAAGAAGTTGTGGGTATTTTAAATGGCATGATGAGCCTTTGAATGAAAGGGTGAAGGATTTGCTAAATGAGTTGAATTGGGAAAATAGAAAATTATTTGTTGAGAATAGGCAGTTGAAGTCGATGCTTACTGGAGAAAATACTGCAAATGAAGAGGTTGCTGCTAAAATTGAAGATCATTGGGTGGAGTTAAGCAAGTTGAAAAAGGCTACAATGGACAAGGATGATTATTCGATGATAAGGAAAAGGCTAATAAGAGCATATGTTGTTATTGGTATCTCTTGGTTGGTGTTAGTACTATGCATCATGATGTTGTAGTATTATAGTGTTGGTTTTTTTTTTCAATTAAATTTTTTTTCTTTAAAGAATATGTGCAGGTGTTCCAATTGTTTTGCAAATTGTGCATTTGTAATGGAAGCACAAATTTTGAAAATTGTGTGAAAGGTGTGTTTTGAATGTTAAATGGGAGAATTAACTACTTTTGTTAATGTCGAATCTGCTTGGAAACATTGCAGACATATGGAAATAAAAACTGCAGATTATCTTCACTACATAAATTGAATGATCAAAAAAATAAAAAACACACATTGCAATTCAACGAAACTTGTATTTGTAATTCAAGAAGTGAGCTTCACAGTAGATGTTCCAAAGTATTCTGACATCAATAAGTGAACTAAATCACCTTTTCTAGTATACTAACAAAATATAAGCTAACTTGTATCAAGTTCCTAGTCAACTTGATACATGGTTCATGAGTTCAAGTTCATGTAGAACTTGATATCCAGTAGCAAAAAGTATAAGCCTGATAAAAAGTTTGGCTAACAAAAAAGTTAAAACAAACATATCATGCACAAAAATAATTTCTTCATTCTGTTACAAGCTGTCTATATTTCAGGCATCTTCTCCTTTTGTCTCAGTTGATGCTTAAGCCTTTGAGTCTGCAGCTGGGATGAACTAATAGCAGGCCCTCCTCTCCATTGCAATCCTGGAGGCTGAAATGGCAAATCCATAGCCATGGCAACATTTGAGCCATCTTCATGAAAACCAATCTGCCTAGAAGGTCCCTGTGTAGCATTTCTCGGTTTTCTCTTTCGTATCTCTCTTTCATTTGGTATGGGATATATCGTTTCAGGATCACAATTAGCCCCATTTGTAACTGGTACATTTCCAGTACATATAACCCTCTCAGTTGAAGTCCCAGGCTGTTCACAAATAATATGCTCACCATTAACACAATTCTAATAACACAAGCAAAATGCCAAAATTCTGACAGAATTATATAAAAAAAAAGTTAACTCACATTTAACACAGTTCTTCATGTATTCAAATTATGATAGCAACCATGGCCTATTATTCTTGGCATCCGTTGAGTTGTTTCCCTTATAGATGGGGTGGAGGAGGCTTCACCTGCATTGGGTTGACCTCTTCTGGTAGATGCACTTGGTACTTGTCTATTCTGCTGGGCATTTGCAGTTGATGCAAATGTGTTCTCCACTAAGGCATTTGCAGGTGAGGCAGATGTGTTCTCCATTGAGGCATTTTCAGGTGTTGCAGATGTGTTCTCCACTGAGGCATTTGCAGGTGTTACACAAGGGTTCTCCACTGATGACTGCTGCGAACTTAAAGGAGTTGATGAACTCGACTGCAAAAGATATATCACTATTAGTTATATAAAGCATAATTTAAGTAATTTAAATTAAATTATGCACAATATTGTAACCTGGTTGTCTTTATTAGGGCATAATCTTCTATTGTGCCCAGGATCTTTATATATTCCACAATGTAGCTTGGTGCCTTTTTTAGACAGCTTACTTGTTGCTCTAGTCTCATTGGAAGCTCTGATTCTCTTTACTCTAGGCCTACCAGCCATCTTCACTCAAGGAGGAGGTTCAATAGGTTGATACTCATCAATTTTCATGAACTTCTTGCCTGGGATAAGTTGTAAATGGTACTTGTAGGCTGCTGTATAACAAGACTTGTGGTACCATTTTGGAATGATAGAAATTGGATCCACTTTTGCGTGATACAAAGCACAAATTGAATGTGCACATGGGATTCCACTCAGCTCCCATTGCCTACAAGTGCACAGCTGTTTGTCCAAGAAAATAGTGTGCTTGTCATCCCCTTCTCCAATTTCATACCCCGTATCACCATTAAAAACAACCTGACAGCTACTTGCAATATCCTTATTATCTTGTAAGATAGCCATGCATGATGGACTCCACTCATTAAACCATCTATCACATTTTATTTTGTTATTTTTAATCAAATTCATGGTTTGGAGTCAAATGTCATCTAGCATGCTAATTATGGGTTTGAACCTTGCATCATTAACACAAGCATTAAAATATTCTGAAATATTGTTATAAACCATCATTGACTTACATCTAGAGCTAAAATAATCTTGGCACCATGTATGAGGGGGGGGGGGGGGGGGGGTACCTTAAAAGGTCTTCAGCAGCTTTCTGGTTCAGTTCACCAATTTTGGCAAGATTGTCCTTAAACTCCTCCTGAAATGTGCTCCATGCACAGATGAAGAACTTTTTCTTCATTTCCCCTCCTCCATGCTTTTTGGCCCAGTTGGACCAGATATGCCGTGCGTACCAACGATGCTCAGCTTCAGGTAATATATTGCTTACAACATCGATCAAACCCTGAAAATAAAAAATCAGAAATAAGAAAACAATTTTGAAAGCTTATTGGTAAAATAAAAAAAGCTTTATTAACTCAAATTAAAGCAAGAAAAATAAGAAATTAACACAAATTAAATCAGCAATAAGACAAGTAAAATAAGAAATAAAAAATAATATTAGAAATTAAACAAGACATGATTTTTACCTTTTGCATATTTGATATTATAGTCAAGTTGGATCCATCACCAAGTTCTAATTCTTGCAAAATCCAGGAAAGAAACCATTGCTAGTTTCCCTTGTTCTCTTTATCCACCACTGCCCAAGCAATTGGGACCATTTGATGGTCACCATCTTGTCCAATAGCTGTCAAGAGTTGGCCCTTACATACACCTCTCAAAAAGCATCCATCCAGACCTATAAGAGGTTGACAGCCCCTAATCCAATTTTTTTTGCAAGCATCAAAACATATAAAAATTCTTTTAAACACCCTCATACCCTCTTGTAATGCTTCCTTACACAGTTCTATTTCAACTTTTGTCCCCGAGTTGCTCCTTTTCAAAGTTGCTGCATATGCTTCAAGATATCCAAATTGCACTTTATAGCTCCCATCAAGTTCTTGAATTATCTTTCTCTTTGCCCTTTTGCATTTTGCAAAACTGACATTAACTTTCAATTGTTTCTTGGCATCATCTACCATATCTGCTACCCTATACTTAGGGTTCTTGTAGATTTTTTCCTTAAAATGCTTTGCTAGAAAATTAGAAGAGGCACTTGGAATAGAGTAGTGCCTAAAGCACCTATGTTCTTCCACAAGTGTCTTAATTGCCAAACCCGCATTTTGCCCATCCTTAGAAATAAGCAATGTAAAAGGACAGGCTGCCTCATTAATGCATTTAACTCTTATTCTTAAAGGCTCATTTGGATTAATCTTCAACTTCAATCCATAGGTAACAGCATACCTACTAATTGCTTCCCTAGCCTCCTTAGCATCTGCAAACGTCATTCCAAGCCTGAAATAATTGGCTCCAGTACTGCCTTCATACCTTTCCCTTTCTTCTGGTAGTGCAGACTCATCTTCAGCATTGTTATCACTGTCATTATCATCACTCTCCTTATTGCCATCATTTTCCCCTCCTTGTCCATCACCTTCACTTACATATCTAAGGGGGACTCCATTTAAGTTTTCAGCAGACTGTCTTTCTCCCATTTCTTCTTCATTTCTCTCTGCCCTTTCCTCAGGTTCTTCATTTCTATCCGTAGGCTCATCAGATTCATGTTCAACATGCCAATCAATAGAAAAAACCTTAGGAACAAACATTGGCTCATTGATTTCATGATCAGCAAAAAAATCAATTTCTTCTACCCAGCTATATTTTCTAATGTAATCCAACACCTTTCTAATAGTAGCATCATCATGAACTAAAAATAACCCATCAGTTAGGTCATTTCCCGGTTCAAGAACAAAAACTTTTTCCGGAGTTACAAATCCTAACAGCTTTCGAAATCGATATAATATGTCTTCATAACACATATAGTCTGGATCAAAATTATAAACCACATCAACCTCACCATTAACATACTGAGGCTTATCGTCAACCCATTCCCATGTACCTCCATAATTGAACCTTACATCAATTCTTTCTGTCATTCTGTATTTATACACAAATAAATGGAAGAATAAATTGCCAAATCTAAAACTGATATAACAAATATAAGCACAGACCCGATATCTTTGTATGTTCGAAAAAACCACAGAAATATGACGTGATATACCCAATGTGCAAACTACAAACCAATGAGCAATAATGCATGTCAAAATGCCATATATAATAGTGATATCACAGATATCATGCAACAAAACCCAACACCCAACTTCGAATTTTTTAATTAAAAAAAAAAAACAAATACATATGGGACCTGTACCTTTCCAAAAGCGATGGCTGCCTCCAACTTCAACCACAAATGCCCAATGAACTGCTACAATTTCTTGTACTTCACATGGGTCTTGAT
>CATIWK010167757.1:0-10517 GCA_949634005.1 Mallotus japonicus
TGTACAATCCTTATGATGTATTTGTAACATCAGCAAAAAAAAAAGATGAAAAAATAAAAAAAAAATAAACAAAAATCAACAAAAATAAACAAACTGAAACAACAAAAAAAATTAAAAACAACAATTGAAACAACAAAACAACAAAAATCAACAAAATTTTACGCTTGTTGATTGTTGTTGATTGTTGTTTATTTTTTTTATTTTTTTTTATTTTTTACATTTTTTTCATTATTAATTACAAAATTAAGGCCATAAATAAAATTTTTACTTGTATTTGTATTAATTATAAAGATAATAATTTTTTTATATATTTTTGTTGTTTTTTATTGTTATTTTTTTATTTTTAACAAAAATCAACAAATATAAACAAAAACAATTGAAAGCAACAACTGAAATAACAAAATCAACAAAAACAACAAAAAATTATAGTTGTTGATTTTTGTTTATTTTTGTTGTTGTTTGTTATTTTTCAGTTTTTCATCATCAATAATAAGATTAAGACCATAAATATAATGTTTACTTTTATTAGTATCAATAATAAAAATAATAATTTATTTGATATATTTCATAATTTTTTTCTATTTTTACTGAAAAATAATTATTGAATACTATGGATAATTTTTACTTTAATTAGTTTAATTTATAAATTCTAAATAATTATAAAAAAAATAATTATTGAAACTTATGGGTAATTTTTTGTTTAATTTTTCCTCTATATAATATAATGGAGCCATCAAAATTAGGAAATAAAATGCAGTGATGTGTTTCAAACAAGATAAAAAATAAAAAATTTGTCTCAGCCTTTTTCAGTTTTCAAAATAAAAATGGTTTTGGTCATGGTGGTGTTTTCTTGCGGTTTGACCCTCTTTGCTGGAAAAATCAAATAAAAATAAAGAATACGGAAATCGCCGATCTTATATCAAAACTTTCAAAAATAGATTAATTTTGGGACAAAAATGAAAACATCTAAAACAAAATTGAAAGAAATAAAAAACCTAGGCCACTAACGAAATTAAAGTGGTTAAAAGGTACATTAAAAGGTACATGGGGTGAAATTTCCTCCAAGGTACATGGAGTAAATTTAATATATAAATATCTCAAAGCTTCTTAAATCTCTTTAAACAATCCGTGCAAGGAATTCTTGGGCTTTGGTGAAATCAAGAACATCGGCTTCAATACTTTGTCCAATAATTTGAAGGCCCAACGAACAAAATCTTGGCCCAGAGTATTGCAGCTTTAACTTTTGTTATGACGAATAATAATAAAAATCAGTACCTTACAGAATTGGAAGATTTAGCAGTCAAAAAGATATGTAGATTTCTATAAATTTACATTAAATTATTAAAAAGCACAGTGGCTTAGACGATTTAACATTAATAATTTAATGTTACTTCCTTGGAAAGAAATTGCATTATAATAGTTTACAATCTAATGCAAAAAAAAAAAAATGTTATGGATTATTAAATTATGAACGTATAACAGCTGAGCGAATTTCTTACTTCAACTTCTGCTTTATTCTTTTCCCATATAGCCAATAGAGAAAATTTTTCCTCAATATGATTCCAACTCGTTGTTAGTTAAAATCTAGTCTAATATTTGACAAATTTATAAAAATATAGAAAATTAATTAAAAATGCAATAATAATCGGTATAATACACGAGCTAAAACTACTTATTACTTAACTATAAATAAAGATGTTTTTTTTTGACAAAAAAGCAGTCATGATATTCTTTCTTAGCCAAACAATGGCTATTGGAAAAGATAACGAAAGGAATAAATACTCATTTTAACAAAAATAATAATATCTTAGTTTGTTGGAAATTCTTTTCTGCTTATACTTTAAGGAAGAATATTAAACTTTTGAATTTTGGAACATTATTTTCTCAGGCATTTTCGAGGAAACTTTCAAACAGATTCATTTCAAAATCAAATTATTGAAATTTTAGAAAATTTATTATATCGGACCTAGTGATAAAAATAAAAAATTATATATCACAATAAGAAAATGAACATTTAACAACACTGAAAATTATTTTTAGCCAAAAAAATACAACTATAAAAAAATAAAACCACGTTAGATATTTACTATTTCTATCAGTTGTTCAACTATAAGCCCTTTATTTGGTTGGAAAACCCTAGCCGCTAGGCTGAGAGTCCGCCCTTGAAGACTCTCACAGTACCTTCGTCAGCCAGACGGCGCCGTCAGGCCGCCTTGGCCTTCACTTCCGGAATGGACTATCTAAGTCATTCCGCCATGTTTGCTCCAATTAAGTCTGCTCCAAAACAGTTATACGCAGCAGTTGTACAAGCAGAGCAAGGGGTTCCGCTCCTTCCTGAAGCCAATTCTGCAGTTAACAAGGGTGGATTCATTGCCATCAAAATCAATCAACAGGTATATGAAAAAAAATTATCTGTTTGTCAACATGCTCTCATAGCACGGATCGTTCTTTCGAAATGGGAATTGCCATGGAAGCTTGTGGAATTAAAGAAGAAACTTTCTTCTGTTTGGGGGCTTTCATTAAATTGGAAATTAATTTCTTTAGGTCGGGGTTTTTATTATGTGCTATTGACTTCCAGTGATGAGAAATCTACGGTTTGGGGTCGAGGATCGATCGTTTTGAAACTAGGCATCCTTAGACTTCAACATTGGACTCCGGAGATACTTAGCTCTGGGTTCGTTTCTACAAACTTCCATGGGAATACTGGCATCCGTAGATTCTCACTTCGATTGCCAGTGGAATTGGAGTTCCTCTTAAGATTAACAACGCTACAATTAACGGTGAATTTGGTCACTATGTCAGAATTCTGATTAATATTGATCTTTCAAACAAATTACCAGAGAATTTATTACTTGAGCGAATTGGCAAAAGCTTCTTTATTCATGTTATCTACGAGAATTTGCTTCTTTTTTGCAATATTTGATCAACGTTGGACATGAGCTTTATGATTGTAGATTGGGCAGAAAATCATTGTAGACAGAACCCAGGTTATCAAAGCCTGAACCACGTCCAAAGAAGGAGGAAACAAATAAAATATGGAAACAGCAAGTTGCACCAGAAATCTCAGTTACCAATGCCTTCAACCTGTTGAAATGTAACTTACCAATTGACATTGAGCCACCTCAAGATGATCCCGCAGAATTTAACGCCAATCAGTCTGCTGAGGACGCTCTTTTGACAGACCAGCCTACTTACTCTACCTTACAATGAGATTCGAACCATGATAAACACATGAATTCTGTTGCTCTTGATTTGATTACATCTTCTTATCATGTTGATGCTTCTACTTTGAATGCAACTTCAGATCATGGTTCTGATTTACAGGTTTTACCGGTCAATGACCCACAATATGATGATTTGGACAGACATAATAATGGTAGTAGAGTTGTAGAGAATATTGCTCTAGTGGAAAGGACTATTACTTCTCCTCATAATGATGTAGGTCCTCAACCTGTTTTAGCCATCAATGGCCCTCCTTCTATAGACACATTCAATGATGTCGATATTCATGCCAAGTTTGATGCTAACCGTCAAGTTGTGGCCACGGTTCCATTTGTCAATGGGATGAAAACTTCTCTAAGGCAGGGGTCTCTTGGGCTGATATTATGGATTTTGAAGAACAATGGACTACGGTGCAACGTAAAAAATCTTAATCCAAACAAAAATATAAGGTTACTTTATCTAAAAGAATTTCTAAGAAACCATTGAAGCTTGATCTATGAAGGGTTTCAAGGCTTGGTGTTTCAATATCTTTCTTGTTATTCTTGCTATTTTTTATGTTTATAGTAGAAGAGTCCATTTTTGGTTTGGTTAGCTATGTTGGAGGCTTCTGCCTCTTTTATTTTATTTTATTTCTTTTCTCGGTCTCTATATTTCTTTTTCTCTTTATTTTTAATAAATCTTAGACTTCAGAATGATTTCTGAACTCCAACATTTTACTTAAAAAAAACTATAAGCCCCTCAAATATTTATGTAACTTTGAGTGCAATACACTATCATAAAAGCTTTAACATAAATTAAAAGTGAGATTATGACTTTCAAACCAATAATTATTGATAGAGTTTTCCTATTTAAGTGATATTTTGTGTTTGAGTGGTAGCATATATAGTCACGACAAATTAGTTATTGAAAGATTTTTATCACTCTCGTGGTTTTATTCAAATTGAGCCGGATTAATTAGAGTTTAATAACTTATGATTATTGATAGTTTATACCAAAAGAAAAATTTATGACTTCCAAAACCAATGAATATTCATACACCAAATGTGTTGGAGATATAAAATTTTTGGCATGTGCAAGACCAACAACTTTTTAAAGCTGTAGCTTAATGTTTGGAAGCTCTCTAATCCATAATTTCACACTCATTTACGCAGTAAAAACTGTGTACACAAAATTCTATAATTCAACACGCAATTCTCAAAAAATCCATGGGAAGGATCAAACTGAATATGATTGGTTTAATTTGGATTCGTCATAAACTATTTGCTGAATATGCATATACTGTTTTTTTTTTTAATATGTTTACTGCACTTCAGTGAAGTTTCTTGTTCAGAATAAATCATATTGCAATTTTGATTTTGAGGAATATCTGATAGGTAATGGAATTAAGTTGGTCTGTTTAAGACTAAAAGTTGCATCATTACCGTTTTCTACCCCAGAATTAGACTATCTATGGACGGACTGTAGATAAGGATTTATAGCCATTGATAGAGTGTGAGGAAAGTTAAAGTAAATGCAAAGGTGGGAAGACCTTGTTTTAACCTTGTAAAACAAGGTCTTCCCATTTCGTGTTCACTGCTCTTTCTTTTAGATGATATTTGAACTTTAATATACAATATTTTCACTTAAAGGATCTATTTGTTTGGGTTTAAAGAGACTCAGGAATGAGAATGGGAATAGCCTATTCCCATTGTTGATGTTTGTTTTCAATTAAAACTCATTAGGAATAGAAATCCATTCCCCTTGGAAGGGGAATGACCCATTCCCCCTTAAAACCTAGGTAATCAAATTCATTCCCCTCAAATCCATTCTTATTTTATTTTTATTTTAAAAGTGCAGGGATATTAAAAGTCAAACCTAAACATTGGACTAAACTAATGCACATAGTTTATCCATAATATAACATATTGTCATCCATTAAAGAGTTTAATTTTTTTTTTGATAAATATAATTATTTTAATTGTAAATTAAAATTTTTATATTTGTATTTAATATATTTTTAAATTTTTTTATTTTAGGTCTATTAGAGCTATAGCTCGTAGCAACCTCAGGTAATCAATCAATTAAAAAAAATATGGATTAACCTTGGGCAATCAATCAATTAAAAAAAATTAAGAATTAATTTTTATTTTATTTTATTTTTTTAGTTACTTGTTATTTTAGTATTTTTTTAAAATATAAAACATTATGAAAAAAATAAATAGCATTCCGATTTCATTACTTTTAACAAACAACTTAAAAGGAAATTAAATTTTTCTCAAAGAATTAAATTTTAATTTCGATTTCGATTCCGATTCCATAGTGAACCAAACAACAAATATAAATATTCATTTTCATTTCCATTCTCATTCCCATTCCCCTTCATTCTCATTCCAATTCCGGACCTTAAACCAAATGCCCTCTTAGTATATTCGCCACGAAAAAATCCTATTAAGCAATCTAATCATCTTGTGGGCTTAAGAAAATAATTTTATTTTCTCATTTTCAATTTTGTTTTCTTTAATAATTTTGTTTTCTAGGACCCAAAAGATTATTAGGCTGCTTATTGGGTTGTTGACGTGGTGAATATACTAAGAATATATTTATTATGGCTGCCACGTATGCTAAATTTGATCGGATATGTTCGAGATACTTTAACTTAAAACAAAAATAGAACTTCAGTAACTAAAAAGAAAAAAATTAAAAATTTGATATCAAAATGAAATATGTGGCAAAGTTATGGTACCATTGGTGCAATAAACCTTATATGTAACTGGAGTAGCATTGCATAGTGATTATTTATGTGCCGCATCCCGAACAAAGCAGAATTATAGTTGCTTGACTTTATGAAAGAGATCTAAAATCTTCTGATCCAGTAAAAATGGGCATTGAGTCCAAGTCTAAAAGCAAAAAGGTACATGCTTGAAAATGAATGCACCGTGTATAGATATTTTTAGCTGCTTCAAAGTTAGTATTTACAATTGAATGGTTCCATTGCTTAGCGTCTTCTTTCAAGAAGATCAGGTTTTAGCCTTTAATTGATTAGAAGACTGCAATTTTTTTTAAAGTCTATCAAATTTAATTGTATTTTAGTTGCTCAATTAATTGTATTTTAAAACAGAACCCTTTTATGGTACCTTTAGAGGTATAGATACTCATATACCATTAATTATTGTTTCAATATTGGCCATTGATTTGATGAAACCTTCTACCTATACAATAGGTTAAAAAAAAAAAAATCTCTAATTCAATTTAATATTTATAAAATAAAAAATTTTAAAAAATATAATATGCTTTGAATTGAATTTAAACTCTATTTTGTATTTTATTAATTCTCAATGATTTTAATTGCGGTTGCTTCATATTTAAAAAAAAAAAAAATTATAGTTGCTTCATCTTTCATATTTTGTAGGAAGTTTTTGGTAAAAAAATATTCTCTTTTCTATAATAACAAGAACCCTCACATAATTTATGCAATTCGATTGAATCGATTCAAGAAGTGTTTCAAAATCTTACCATAGAAAAAAATAGGCAAGACGGTAGGAAGGATGAGAGGGGGTCCACGTCGGTGACTCTCTACCTCGAACTTTTATTGTTTCTTGTCGGATCATGACGTTGCCAATTCAGCAACGTCCTCTACTGGTATCCGATGACTAAAAGTGGTGTTAGTGTGATAGCACTTTTGCTTAAAAACCTCACTTTTTCTCTCTGTGTATATTTGTTTTCTTTTCTCAAAAGAACTAACAATAGGTGAAAAAGAAGTGACATAAACTCTAGAGAAAATCATTTCTATATACACATTCAATCTAGAATTTTTTTTAAACCTTTCAGTTGCCAAAACTATTTTAGTATAGTAATTACCTTAAATAAATAAGGAACCTATCACGTACCAAAACCATTTTGTTATATTAATTATCTTAAATAAGGAAGGAAATAAATACAAATTAATAAATATAAAAATATAAAAACTCAAAGAATAAAAATATAATTGTAGGCGGCGGGGTTCAGCGCGCGCCCAAGTGTTTGGCGACCACGATATTGTGTGGGCTCAGGGCCCACTAGGAAGTACAAAATGGGCTTATGGCCCAAATTGGAGAAGGGAGTCACCACTTGGATAAGACCCGGGACACACTGTACAACAACTGGATTCCATGGAGGGAACCAGTAGCCGTCTTCAGAGATTGGGTTCAAAAACTGGGTATGGGCTTTTGGAATGCCCACCCAACCTTGCGGTTGGCCTCCGTTTATGTTCTGTGTTTTATTACCTTTAATTATTAAATTATTTCTTTATTTACATGCAAATTGCAGTTGCCTCCAAACAATTTCCAAATTTTACAATTAAGTCTAAGTTTGCACATTAGTCCAATTTCATGCCTATTAAATCCTACATTCATCACAGATAATACAAAAATTATTTATAAACATAAAGATAAATAAATGAAATAAGTGCGTACACAAAGAAATGGAGGGAGGAGAAATGATTACAACCCTTTTTAGCATGCAAGATAACAAAGATAAAATAAAATGAAACAAACTTAATTACAAGATAAACAAGGATTTAAATACTAAAAGAATGGTTATTTGGTGATTTAATTGTCCCTCAAATTCATTCCCGCAAATTAACTTAATTAACCTCGAAATAAAATCCTACAAAAAAAGCGATAGGGTTAATTTCTAAAAAAAAAAAAAAGAATAAAATGAAAAAAAAATATTTAATATAACCACAGAAACCATAACTAATAAACGAAGAAACTAAAATAAATAGACTGAACATCATGGTAACAAGTAATTTATAAAATAATAAAAACAGATAGTAAAAATCACATATATAAATGTCACCAATATAATAAGAAAATAATTAAATAACATTTAAATGTGCAAGAAGGTAAATGAACCCAGCTAAAAAGAGAAGAAATACAACGTTGCTAATCAGCGCTGCAGCGCTGAGTGTGCAGTGTTGCGACACTGGACATGCAGCGCCGCAGTGCCATATGTAGCGCTCAAAATCGCCTTAAAACAGTAAGGCGTCGCCTTAGTAGCAACAAAATTAACAATGCATGCAAAACCATGAGGCGAAGGAAAAAGGTGCCTTATCACCATAAGGCGCCGCCTTTAAGCACTAGGGCGATGCCTTATGGCAATAAGGCGTCGTCTTAGTGTTGTTTGTAAAAACATGGAATTTATTCAAAAGGGTTCAAATGATGACGATAACAACGGTCCATAGATGCCATAATACATCCAAATATAAAAAATAGAAAATAAACAATTGATTCATTTAAATACTGACTAAACTAAAAACTTACTCAATGAAATCAAGTTGAACATTTTATAAAACATACTCATGAATGACATCAAGATTACATAAATAGAGACATTTAAGGAAAAGAAAACGAAAATAGATAGAAGAATACTAATTAATTTGGCGGCGCCTTATCATGGTAAGGCGTCGCCTTTGTGCAATAAGGCGACACCTTATTGTGATAAGGCGCTCCGTCACAAAATGTAATACAGAAGCTGTAACATCCCTGACCCAAACCATAAGCATTTCATTTAAAATTGTATGCATTGTAAATAATTCACTTGAACATATGCATCTTAAATCATTCAATTTGGCTATGTGTATTTCACATTCATTCATTTGTTTTGTATTTGTCAAAGTGCATTGCAATGACATACTTGAGTATGTGTAATATAGGATGTATTTGAGGGTATTATAAAATTGAAAATTTAGCCAATAAATAAATATGTAAAGAATTAAATTGAATTGACTTGTTTACATAAGTAACATTTGGGACAAAATTGAGCTTTTGCATAGAAGGAGGATTGATTAGAACTTTTGCTTGATATTTGATTAAAAATATTATAATAATAATAATAATAATAATAATAATAATGATAATGATGATAATGATAATAATATATATAGTCTTTGTCTACTTATCCACCTTAAGTCATATATCTCTTAACATAAAAAAAAAAAAGAAATAAGTAGATAAATCAAAAGGGAAAGGGGGCTGGAACGTATGTATAGATAAGAAGAAAAAAAAAGAGTGAAAGAGAAGAAGAATAAGGAAGAAGAAGGGGAAATTCTAAGGTTTTCTAATTTGGCAAAGGTAAGTGATCTCATCTTATTTTCTTATATAATTCTTCCTCATGATATGCTGCAAATTCTGGTTTATAGCTTAGATTGAACTCTAGTTTTTGTGGTCATAAAGGCAGAATTAGGGAAAGTGTAAAACATGAAACTTGTGGGTTTATGTCTTATCTTCAAGTCTGTAAAACGATTTTATGAAATATTAAGTATGTGAAACTCTATGGAAGTTTATTTGAGACTGGTTTGGGTAACTGTTCCAGCAAGCTACCTGATGTTGATTAATTGTTTTGAGGATGTTAGAGACTGATATAGACAAAGTGATAAACATGAATTTTGTTCCTCTATATGTTATCTAAATCCATGTGATGCAGTTTTGTGAAATAATTTGTGTGTAATGAAAAATCGTGATTGGAGTGAGACTGGTTTTGCTTGCTATATCTGCAAGTATTCCGGTTTTCCCCAGTTAATATAAGAACCTTAGAGGCTGAATTAGATGAAGTGTAGAACATGAAAGTTGTTTCTATATGTGTTAGTGAAGTTCCTGAAAGAGTTTTTTGCAATTGGACTTATATAACTTAATGAATTCTAAACTGAATCAGATCTGCTCAAACTATCCCTGTGCAGAACATAGGTTTGAATTCAAAAATTCACCATTTTTGTGAAGAGCATATATTGAGCTGATTTTTGGATGTGATATATCCCTATTTGTCTAGTTTTAATTTGGAGTTGTGTAGTGAAAGTTATTCACTCTCAGGTCTAGCAAGGTCAAGCTGCCTAATAAGGAAGAAATATGCATAAATGTTAGGCTTACACATATAAAAAACATATCCTAATTATATACAGAACATATTCGAATTGTATACTAAACGTAAACACCCATTTTAGTTTTATTCTTGATCAAATGTATGTCATATTTTAGGATATCAAAACGTTGGTGAAGTTCGAATAAGGTGATATAAGTTGTCCATAAAGTCTTTGTTACCTAAAGAGGTGAGTATAAGTATTGATTAAATTCTTGAGTGAATTGCTTGATTATTCAAAAGTGCGTAGTTTATTTATTGAATAGTTATGTCTATACACAAGTTTCACAAGTTAAATGCAAACGTTATGATTCTAATTACTAATTGTTATGCAAATCTACACTTGAACACTTGCATACGGATATAAAAGGACGTTGTGACCGGCTTGGCAAATATTTGCAAATCATATGGCAAATGCAAATGAT
>CATIWK010167795.1:0-13889 GCA_949634005.1 Mallotus japonicus
CATCTAAATTTGATTTTTTGTGAGTTTGTTGTAGTCAGTTGAATAATATATTACTCATTATATGATTTTAGCATTAAAAATGCATATTAGTTTTACATTAAAGCATATATTTTAAACAATATTTGTTAGAAGGGTACTAAAGTGTAAAACAATGTGAAACACATGTTACTTAAAAGCTAAAAAAAAAATACAGAATTGGTTTTGTCAAAAGGCAAAACCATATGGATCAAATTTGTACTTATCCCTTTTTTATAATTATATAAATTAATTAATTATAAATTATAAATGTAAGGGGAAATTTTAGGGTTACTTTGATTTTTACTTATTTTTATTTTACTTTATTTTATTTACTATTGGATGAAAGTGTATTTTCTCATTCAATAATGATTATTAACAAAGTACATTTTACTTTGTAAAAATCAAATTAACCCTATAATGCACCAAATGTTTAAATTATTACACAATAAATTTACTTTATTTATTTTAAATTTTAGATTCTAAAATTGTTTAAAAATAATTTTTAATTAACAGTAAAAATAATATAGAAAATTGCTTCAAAATCGCATTTCCCTATAGTATCACAGTTCAACAAATAAATACAAACAATTGCCCAAAAAAAAAAACAAATAAATACAAACACGATGGAGAGTTCCCAGATGAGATTAGACTATAAATACTATTATTATATTACTTTTATGTGTGCTTGCTTACGTAGCAATAGCAACAACTAGGATTATTTTTCTCCATCGTAATCATGCACGTTTATCCTTCAATTCTACACAAATTTTATCTTGATGTGAAAACCCTCCCTTAACTTACATGCACTGTTCTTTTCTTTTTATTTATTTATTTTACAATTTAAACAAAAAAATTACATGATTACTCACCCTCAAAAATGGGAAAGGTGCATATAAGCCCCTAATGTTTAGTTAGAGGAGCACAATAAGCCCCTTAAGTTTTTTTAAACCATTTAAATACAGAATTATGTTATCTTTGTGATTTTAGCCCCTTGACTGACGGAAGCTTATTTAACAAATAAACACTGTTACAATCCATTCAAGTATGTTGACTAGGATTTAAAAGTCAAAGCTACCGTTGAAAAAGGTACTCTTCTATATCTTCTCCATCAAAAGCTTCAAATGTTCCTATTTCTCCTCCCAAAATTCAAAAACCCTAAAAAATCAATCAAGCAAAATTGACTTAAATTCAAACGCAAGCTTTAACACAGGGTCATGATCTTGAAGTGCAATGGCATCAACAATAATCAGTGCAATTTCTAACTAACAAAAAACATACTTTAACAATAACGACAACAACACCAACAACAAATTACTAAAATTTGAACAGAATTGATACCATAGATGAGAAACAGAAAAAAGTGAATTAAACCCAAAATCAAATATGAAATTAATAGCAGATAAAATCAAAGTTGTAGTTTTGAATGTAAAAAAAATTCCAAAACTGAAAATGGAATGAACTTCAATTGCGAAGCAGCAAAGGATATAACAATAATGGCTTAAAAAACTCACAGAAAGAAGGAAAGAAAAGACAGTGTCGTTTAGGCAACAACCGTGATTTGGGTCGGCTTCCCTTTCTATGAGAGAGAGACTTGAAGCCGTCGCTTTTGAGGCCAGCAATATAGAGAACATCAAGCTTGACATGAGAGGAATCATGGTACATAACTTTAGTAGTGAAAAAGTCCAAAACGACAAGTGTTCCCAAGCAATTGATTGATCTTCTTTCAAACAACTCACATCGACACCACCAACATACTTCAAGACCTCTTTGTCATCATCTTCAACAGTTGATGTGCTTCCAGGCGGTGAGGGTATATTCCATGGAAAATTATCCTCCAAGATTAGTCTTTGCTTAAGTGAGTATTGAATTCTGCAAAAAAAGTGTAATTAATGCCATGATTTCGTTGACTATGAAACTCACAGAATCTATGTTCAAGCCTCTTTTTATTGGTATTGTCGATTGGACAGAATCACATGTTGAACAAATTGATATTGAAGGTGGTGCATCTGTGGATAGATCCACTGCCCTATATGGTCTGGTGAATAAGCTTACTGAGAGTCATAGGTGAGTCCGTTTATCTTTTGTACTTGGTTCGTCATTCTCCACTGCAGGTTCGCCACCGCCATCACCACCACTGCTCCTACCTTCTCGCAACTTTCATTCCAAAAAAAATTGAAACTGTAAGCCACCTCCGCCATTCTCTTATGCAACAATGTCGTTCTGGTAACTGAGCAACACCGTCAAGAATCGCGATTACAAAGGTGTGTTTAAGATGGTGGTGGTGGTTTGTTAGATAAAAGGTAAAAGGAGGTATTCGACAAGGTGGTAGTCACGAGAATTTTTATCTTTTAACAAAAAATTATTTTATTTTATTTATACAAAGACCATTGGAGTTGTGGGACCAATTTTCCTTTATATAGATGCCACGTCAGCTTAAGATAACGGTGTTAATATTGTTGTTATCAGAGGGGCTAAAATCACAGAAAAAACTTGATTATGTGCTTAAATGGTAAAAAAAAAATAAAAGGCCTATGTGCTCTTTGGCCTAAACATTAGGGGCGTAAATGCACCTTTGCCCCTCAAAAATTGTCCAACTATTAAAAAAAAAAAACTTTGGTCTAGATTAATATTCAAGGAATATAAAATTTTTAATGCATTGCATCAATATAAAAACAATGAAATTTAAAATTTTATAGTAAAAAAATAATATTATTGGCAAAATTTAAAATAATGAAGCATTGTACAAATATAATATAATATAAATTTCACAAAAACATTATCTTGACTATGTAAATACATTTTTTTTTTCGAACAATGGTATATATCAGATACAGACGAGACATACATTCTATATGATATAGATATTGATAGATATTGATATAGATACTATGTAAATACATTGAAAGTATACAAATTAAGTATAAATTAAACCAATAAATTATTTTTAGAAAATAATAATTTAAATAATACTTTAATTACATTGTAAGTAAAAATCTTGTTTTTTTTTATTATTGGACAATTTCAACGTTAATCACCAGGTTAAAAATTAGTTGGCATCAATATCCACATTGTAGCAGTAGTGTAATAATGAGAAATGATACATTTGCATTATGGTTAGCAAATCAATTTTAGAATATATATATATATATATATATATATATTTTTTTTTGTCAATTGTAGCCTTGAGTAAAAACAATCATTCGAAATGCGCACCACATAATATTTACAGAGAGATAATGGCTAAACTTCTACGTTCTGACATCAATATTTTACTTTTAGCATGTGCCTTGTAAGTTGTAACCTAAACTTTTTTTTTTTTGACAACCTAACATAAACTTTTTTTTTTTTTACCAGGAGATGGGAGAATTAATCCTTCAATCTTTAAATGAAATCGACATGTGATTGGATTGAGCCAATCTTAGATGAATAGCTCAATATTTAAACATTTAAAAATAAAATCCCTAAAATTTGTGAGAAAGAAGGTTGAAAAAGTGGAAAATTGAACAATCAACCTCCAATCCACACCCTTAAGCCTTGGCCACCAGGCTAAGTGCTCAACGGCTAACCTAACCCTTTTAGTTTGCTATTTTTTGGGTTGCATATGTTTTTGTTTTTTAAAGTGTTTTATATTATAATTTTTATTATATTATTTTTATTGAAAAGTGTAAATTCTTTTATATAATGAATAAAAAATTTATTTTTATTAAAAAAATAAAAGCCATTGAGGTTTAAAATTCTGCACATTATGTCAAGCAACCAAATAAAACTACATGAAGAATTTACCTAATTTTTACTATTATGAATACTTTTCTACTTATATTAATTCAAATATAAATATATATACATTTTAAGGAAAAATAGTCAAAAATTACATGATGGTTTTAGCTTATCTGCAATGGACTTCCACACAAAAACAGTAGACCCCTCCTCTAGATGTAAAAAGAAAAAGCAGGAAATTTTTATCTTTGTAGGTGAGAATGTGGGATCTAAGGGTGAGTAATTATTCAAAAGTGTCTCACCTTTTTCTTTTAAGATTTGGGGTTCATTCCACCAAACCCCATGTATAGGATTTTTGGACCCTATTACCTTTCAAATTGTCTTTACCAATTCAAAGAAAGAAAAAAAGCAATCTCCTCTTGCCTAAGCACCCTTTTTTCTAATATTCTTTTTCTTCATTCTTCATCTTGCAATCCACCAATCAATAGAAAAAAAAAAAATTTGTCTTTTTGGATGTGTGTTACAAGGTTAGTTGTGCTTATATCATATATATATTTTTTAAAGAAAGGGTCAATCTCAACATGAAACAAAATAATTTGAAATACCTAATCATAAGATTTGTAATAAAAAGATATATGTCTCATTTTCAATATTTAAGTATAAATTACTTGATTGATGTATTACAAATCTTACCCTAAAGTATATAATACATCCAATATAGGTAAAAATCTCTCAATTTTTATTCATTTAACTATGACATAAAAATTTATCAATGACATTTTTATTTTTTAAAAACATTCAATTCAGATTTTTTTAATGATTTAATATATAGCATAAATATTTTTATTTATTTGTAGAAATAAAATTTATATTAAAGATGATAAAAATATATAATTCTTTAAAGTAATTTTTTTGGTTTATATCAATATAAATAGAAATTTGTAAAGTAATTTTATTCTTACAAAATAAATTTTACTCATATAAATAAAAACAATTAAATATGTACAAATAATTTATTCAATTGCACTTGAAATAAAAATAAAATAAACAAAAAAAATTGTTGTAAAAAGCATTGATATAAAATATATAAACAACTATAAATAATTGAAAATTGGATTTCGAATCTCTTACAATGCCATGTTCGGTAACAGGACAGAAAATCATGTAATTCTTGCATTTTATATTAAAACATGGCTAAATTTTTAATATTATGGACCGCCAGCCAGCGTGCAACAACGAGCTGAAGCGACGCGACTGTTGGCGCGCTCGAAAAGCCGTCAGTTTCCGCTTCTGTTCCGTTACTAATTTTCTTTTGTCCGTCTACAGTTCCGTTAGTTAAAAAAAATCTGCTATTTTTCTTTAATTAAAATCTGCTATTTTTCGATTCTCTGTCCTATTCTCCAAAAAGTCAACATCAAGCTGACACAGGATCACTCAAATCAATCCAACGGACAATCGATCAATCAATCACTGAAAAAATAATCATGCCGGGGAATCTTGGAACCGTGATTGTGGCCGTCGACGGCAGCGAAGAGAGCATGTACGCCTTGAAATGGGCGATCGACAATCTCAAGCTCCGATCTCCGGCTCCCGACTCTTCTGAAACTTCCGGCGGTTCTTTCATCATCCTTCACGTCCAATCTCCTCCTACCATCGCCGTCGGTCTCAATCCTGGCGCTATCCCATTCGGTGGCCCCAGTTAAGCTTCTGTTCATTTTTTGATGATTTTTTTTTTTGAACTGTTTACTTATCTCAGCTAAATCTAATTTAACAGCTGATTTGGAAGTGCCCGCCTTCACGGCGGCGATCGAGGCGCACCAGAAGCGGATTACGGAAGCTGTTTTAGAACATGCCTTGCAAATTTGCCGCCAAAAATACGTTAAGGTATTTAATTTTTGTTTTTTAGTGTAATATTTTTTAAATTAATTAACATATTTATTGATTTTTGGTGGCAATTATAGGGAAATGTTGAAAAAAAGGTAGTAATTGGTGATCCAAAGGAGAAGATTTGTGAAGTTGTGGAGAAATTGCAAGCTGATTTGCTTGTTATGGGGTGTCGTGCATTTGGCCCTATTAAGAGGTGACTGTTAGTGCAAACTCTGATTGTTCATTTCTTTTATATGGAATTTAGTATTGTAGAATTTATTTAGGCTCATGCTTATAATAATGCTGGAATAAGGGTATGCCTGGAAAGTCTAAAAATTTGCAGGAATTTTCAATTTTATTTGGTCAATTGTCATGTTTGGAGCAAATCATGTGAATTCAACTCTTGGAAAATCATGTCAAAAGAGCCATGATTTTATGAGAATGGTGTTTTAAGTTTAGCAAAGTAATGGAAAATAGTTTGATTGATGACACTGTTTTAGTTGTTGAGGTAATTTAATTGCCTTTAAGATAAATTTGGCTTATGTTCTTGGAAAGCATATATGCTTTTATTCTTTGAAGGTAACCTTTATTGTTATTTTGCACAATAAGCTTTCTTCTTCATGTGATGGGGTTTGTGAGCTTCTGTTATTGGGTAACTTTCATGGAATTCCTTGTCTTGGATGTTTTCACAAAAAGGAAATGCCTCTGTGATGTTTTGTCCATCTTAAAAATGGCTATAGGCAGTGTATTTAAGAAGTTGCTTCTGTCATAAGTAGCTAAATGCACGGTAAAGCAGAACCCACAAGATTTGGAATTGGAGTTGGAATTATATCAAACATTTGTATAGTTTCAATCTGTGATAGGACTTCATTTGTTTTCATTGTCATGTTTGCTAGTGGTAGATCTTCTTTATAACTTATGAAGCTTATCATTTGTTCTTATTCTGTTTAAGAAACATTCTTCCTTCTAGCATTTTTTTCTTTCAGAGTTTTTTTTTTCCAGCCTTCAAACAGTGATGTTTTCTATTATATTATAACATAAGATTTTCCCTTTAGTGCATGTGCAATGATTTCTTAAATTCAGTGTTTATTCAATTTAACTGCACTTAAATTTGCCATTGTTCTCTTCTTGTTTAACTTGATTGCTAACATTAGGAATAACATAGGAAGCCAAAATTTATTGCTAACTTTAGGAATAACATAGGAAGCCAAAATTTATAGCATACATTACATTTTGCTTATTTTAGTCTATTAGGTGGTAGCTCTATGCAATTATTTCATTTTGGCAGCCAAATAGGGGGAAGAACTATCTCAGCCTAAAAATAGTGTTTAGCCATAGAACTTGTTTAGCTGTCTTGTATAAATAATTAAATAGCATCACACATGGGTCATTACCTTGTGAAACTGTTTTAGAGATGCAGGAAGAAGGAATCATGCTGCAAACGGTATTATAAACCTTGATGTTATGTTTCTTTTGGCTTAAGTTTTGGCTCATTATTTGTTTAATTTTCTGCATATGTTGCACTTCAGATGGTTTTACATTTTTTTGGCATTTTATTGTTGCATAATCATTCTTTAAAATTTTTAACACAAATTTGATGTTTGATGGACCTTTGGCAATCACAATTTATTCATATGATGTATTAATAAGTGGACCTAAAGCATGATTGGCTTGTCAATGTGCTTCTTCAGTATGCTAACTATGAAGAAATATATCACTGTTAACAGGATGTTTTTGGGAAGTGTAAGCAACTATTGCACCAACCATGCACGATGTCCTGTCATGATCATCAAGGGCAAAGACACTTCATCATAAACTAAAAGAGGTATGCATATTCATAATTTGATCGCTTCTCACTGCAATCATGCCTTTAACCATTTGAATTTTTAATTATTATTCCTCTATGAAATTTCATGGTTTTGATAATGCTTTTCTAGATTTATTTATTCTAACTCATAAATTATTTATCCAAAATTCTTCTGGCAATATTGTTAAGTATATGTTGTTTGCATTACTTAGTTCTTCTCACTTGCTGCCTTCGAGATTCTCAGTGAACTAGATGCCATAAGACATGCCTCTTGCAATTTTGTTACAAGCAAATACTAAGATTGATCATTTTTTGTGTGGCAAACTGAAATATATTGAGTCCACTACCAAAACCAACCTTTAATATTATCTTCAGAAAAAACTGGCAAAGTTTCACATTCTGGAATCCAACAGACTACAATGTTACTTGTGCATGAGTTGGTGGAAGCAAATTGTTTATTGCAGCTGGATTTTCTCCCCTTTAAGTTGTAGATTCCAACTGAACTAAACAAAAAATTTAAAAAGTTTTCTATTTTTTGTGTTGTCTATTAGAAAAAGAAAATATTTGGAGGTCTCTTGATCAAAGTATTGTATTGTCTCTGCGCTTTGAAGTATGTACAATGTGGTTGGATGAAAAAAGCTAAGGGATTTGTTGTTTCCTGATGCTTAGGTAAGCTTCACCTTCTGATGCCATGAACAAATGCATCTTTCCACTTACTTTATGAACATTGCATATTTAAGCTGCAATACTATGCCTGTAAATTGCATTCAGTTAATGTGATATCAACCAGTGCGTTTAATAGGATTTCTTTCTAAATGGTTAGATGAAAGCATTTCGTGGAGATACTATATATTGCAACAGCATGCAATAGATAATGCATGACTTATTTGCAAGTTGTGTTACTGTCATGTGAATTGTGCCATCCATAATAGGACTGTTCTTTTCTGATAAATTATTCAATAAATTTTCTGAACATATTAAGTATTTTTTGACTTGTCGGAATTCATATAAATTACCAGAGTCAAAATGTTGAACCTGGAGAAAGGGGTGAAAAAATTTAGGAGAGTTTAAGAAAATTGATAAGTATGAAAGAACAACATTTAGGGGCTTTGCAGAGTAAAGAGTCCTTGCATGGGGGACTACTGAGATAGCAATTTATTGGGATAGATTTTTATGGTCCATTGCTTATGACATGGATGTTCTAGCATTAAGAATATGACTGGCTGATATTTTTTTTTATCTTGAGCTATAAAGAATATGACTGGCTAATATTTTTTTTATCTCGAGCTATAAAAAATATGACTGGCTGATATTATTTTTATCTCGAGATATAACTGTAGTAAGTACAATGAACAAGAATTTTCAAAAAAAAAAAAAAAAAAGTACAATGAACAAGCATTTCCATACATCTCTTGCAAACTGGGTCAATTCTGTGTTATGTTTCAAATGTATAGTCTTCTCATATCTAGTACTGGATTTTGTTGCTAATAAATTGTCGCCAAGATTATTTGTTTGACTTGGATTCTCCTGTTTGTCTTTTCTTAATTCAGATTTAAAGCACGCTGTAGATATGGAATGCTTTTGTGATGCTTGACCGGTACTGCCTTCTTTGTTGAATGTGAAAGTCTCTGCAAAGCAATTTGGATGCTTGTGATCAGCTCCACTGTGCAAATTTCTTTTTTTTTTTCTCCCTTTTATGGGACTTGTTATAGAGGAAATACTTGATTGTGAACTGTGAAGTCGCCCTTGTTGGTGATGTATGTTAGGTATCAATTTGTTGTACTACAATTGCATTTATTGGTTGTGTTAATTTATTTTCCTTGGTGGGTTGCGTGGATTTTTTGTCTTGCACTTGTGGAATGGTCATTATGTTGCGAAGCTTTCAATAATATCTGCTGAGTTAAAAGAATGGTCTTGCGTTGCCAATTTTGTGGGTTGGGTGTAGGGTCACTGTTGCTGAATTTGTGGCGTGGTATACTTGTCCATGCGTTTGCTTCATTCTGTTATTTAAGATGCACTTTCTTATGCTTGGTTTCTGAATTAATAATCATGAACAAAAACTTGATTTGTATCTTCACGGAATATTAGATATATGTGCAATGGTTTGCAATGGAATATTAGGTGTTTCTATGGTTACTTTATCTCCCTGACTGTTATTAGATAATGTTAGCAACTAAGGTGCTCCTGATATTTTGATGACCACATTGTATATTTCCACGCAGAAAGAATTCTAATACTTATTAGAATATAAGTGGGGCATGCAAACTTGCTGGCGAAGCAGCGGGGTGTGATGAGGACGATAAGCCAGATGGCCGAAAAATTGCATATGAATATCACATGATTTTTGGTGATTTGTGGATGCATTACTTAAAATAATCAGAAATTTTTCTTGAGATCTAGCAAGAATCCCAAGTCTGTTTTCCACTTGAACTGCCGGGATACAGATGGGCAGAAACTGATGGGTTTGGCAACATTGTGCTGCTATGAACAAGCTGACAATTTGTTCTTGAAATGACTCAATTCAACAAACAGAGGGACCTCGTGAATTTGGTGGGGACTTGCATAATACAAATCATTGAGCAGTAGTAGTGGTAGCAGTTGATTATTGCTAGTGTGTTTTATTTCATGTCCTTTTCTGTTTTCTCAAGGTCCCCTTTTCACTGTGGGAAGCATTTCATTGTATGTGCAAAGGATTTGATTTTGTTTCCTTGAATGAATTCTTTTGAATAATGCAACTTTTACTTCAGAATTTCTCAGCACTTATTATGCACATTTATTATTTAACTGCCCAATTGTATATTGAACAATTACTGGCTGTTTCTCTTAATATTTTATTGATCCCTAGGCTAGAACTCTACTTCGCCTTCTCCAAGGCACAGAAGAGGGTTTTTGTTTTATATGTTGCATTTGTAATTGAGGAAGGCTTTGGATGAATGTGTAACAGCAAAGCAAGCTAAAAATGGACCCGTACGTCATGGCAAAGTCTCTGCTAATGCCCGTGAACGACCGAATCTCGTGTACAATGGCCCATATTCAGACAAAAAATTTTCACTTTTTTATCTGATTTGGCTTCTCTAGATTTAGATGGGTTCACGAGCTAGTATTGCCTTTTGGATTTGATTCAAATTGCAATTCTCTTTACTACCCTTTTCTTTAACCCAACAGTACTTCAATAATTAAGCATCAACAAGGTACATTTTGGGCAGATAATTTAACAAGACAACAAATTACCAACATTTTTTTGGAGTATTCGAGCTTCGCCAGCTGTCTTGTTCTCGGCGTTCGTCTTGTCTTTTATTTTTTAACATTTCCATGCACTGAAAGAGCACATCTCTATTTGTTTTTTCAGGCGAAGTTTACTTCCAAGTTGGGTTTCTTTATATGTTCGACACATGGGTATTAATTTGCGGCTTATTATATTATAATTACAATCAATAATTAAGCATCCTTGTTGGATCTTGACCCACTTGGACCAACAACACATTCTTGTGACAAACAAAATCCCCACTTACCTGTACTAATCCATCATCATATGCCAATAATTACAAGGGTATTTGGGTACTTTAAAAACACTTTACATCAATATATTTGTTTTCTCACTCTCTTCCCATGCATGCAAGCACACACACTAGCTACAATCTTTACCTTATCTTCTTCAAATCTCAAATTGTAGAGTCCAAGCAATGGACTTCACAATTGTTGCCAAATTCTTGCTGTTTGCTCTTCTAATCTCAAGCACAAAAGCTCTTGACCCTCCTTGTGCATCTCAAGCAGATGATTTAGATCTCTCAATCATCCCCATCTATAGCAAATGCTCCCCTTTCAACCCATCAAAACAAAACTCGTTGGTCAATACAGTCATTAACCTGGCCTCAAAAGACCCAGCAAGGCTCAAGTACTTGTTGAGCCTAGCTGCCCAAAAGACCACTGCTGTCCCTATTGCCCCTGGCCAGCAGGTCCTAAACGTCGGCAACTATGTGGTTAGGGTCAAGTTGGGTACCCCAGGTCAAACTATGATCATGGTCTTAGACACCAGTAATGATGCTGCTTGGGTACCTTGCTCCGGGTGCACTGGATGCTCCAGCACCACTTTTATTACTAATGCCTCTTCCACTTATGGGTCATTGGGTTGCTCCATGGCCCAGTGTACCCAAGTCCGTGGATTCTCTTGCCCCGAAACTGGGTCCTCATCCTCCTGTGTTTTCAACCAATCATACGGTGGAGATTCCTCCTTCTCTGCCTCCCTAGTGCAAGATTCTTTGAGATTAGTTAATGATGAGATACCAAATTTTTCTTTTGGATGTATCAACTCCATCTCTGGTGGCTCGGTTCCTCCTCAAGGGTTATTGGGTTTGGGTCGTGGACCCTTGTCATTACCTTCTCAATCCGGGTCACTTTATTCGGGTTTATTTTCCTACTGTTTACCCAGTTTCAAATCATACTACTTTTCGGGTTCGCTCAAACTTGGCCCAGCGGGTCAACCCAAAAACATTAAAACTACTCCACTTCTACGAAACCCACACCGCCCATCACTATATTACGTTAACCTCACCGGAATAAGAGTAGGCCGGGTTAGCGTACCTATTGCACCGGAGCTCCTAGCATTTGACCCAAACACAGGAGCCGGGACTGTTATTGACTCGGGCACGGTTATAACTCGGTTCATTCAACCCATTTACACAGCAATCAGGGATGAGTTCAGGAAACAAGTGGCAGGACCATTTTCATCTCTGGGGGCATTCGACACCTGCTTTTCAGCAACAAATGAAGCAGTAGCACCAGCAATAACACTACAGTTTACAGGCCTAAATCTGGTGTTGCCTATGGAGAACAGCTTGATACACAGCAGTGCTGGTTCGCTAGCTTGCTTGGCTATGGCTGCAGCACCCAGTAATGTGAACTCTGTGCTTAATATCATAGCAAATTATCAGCAGCAGAACCTTAGGATCTTGTTTGATGTGGCCAATTCTCGTTTGGGAATTGCCCGTGAGTCATGCAACTAGCCACAATTTTTTTTTTCTGGTGATTTTTTTCTTTATTTCTCTTTTTTTCTTTTCTGTCATGTTTGTAAGATAGGTTGTGGTATTTTTTTTTTTTTTTTTTTTTTTTGAGAATAGATAGGTTGTGGTTTTTAATAAACAAGAAAAGTCTTGTTGGGGAAAGTATGTTGAAGCTTTCTTTGTTGTAAAAGGTTTGATTATAACAAAAAAAAAAAAGTTTGATTATACTACATACATTTTTACTTTACTATGTTAAATTATGAGAGGGGTAAGGTAAGAGTTCAATATTAATTGCTAATTTTTCATTATCATTATTATTTTTTTAACAATTAGTCTAACTAAATCTTATGGCTAGAAATGAGAGAATAGAGGGGGCTGGGAATCGAACTTTATTCTCAACTAAATACCTTGATTTCGTGACAGAATATTTTACCATCCATTTTAAGTGGATTAAACTCTTGTTATCTTTTGTTACAATTATGTTATTGCACCAGATACGTGTTGGTGTTTAACTATACAACATATAACTATTATGTGTTATTTTGTTATATATTATATATGTATTTTTAATTTTAATTAAATTACATATTATGCTAAAATTAATTAGTTAGATTAAAATATTTTTATTATTTTAATTTTTGGTACCATTAAACATATAAAAATATGATATTTATTTTAAAGAAAGATGTTATTATCAAATTCTTTATAGGGGTGGACATAGCATTAGGGGTGTGCAGGACTCGTCCGGTCTGAAAATTTCGGGCCGAATCGAACTGGAAACAAGGAATGGGTGGATGATGATTCGGGTGGGAAGTGATTCGGTCGAGTTCGGTTGGGTGAATATCGGGTTGCAGTGAGCGGGTCGGACTGAGGTTTTATGCTACCGATCCGCCCGAAATACCGATTTTATTAAACATAAAACGCTGCGTTTTATGTATATATATATATATATCTCATATACTGCTACCCTTACCCAAAAGTCCCCAACCCTAACCCTCGCCTCATTTCGCCTGCCGCCTCTCCCACTCACCCTTCTCTCTCGATTCTTCTTCCTTCAGTTTCCTTGAACTATTACCCTAACCCTAACCCTAATTTCTCTAACCTAGCCGCCGCGCGTAACTCCCCTTCCTCTATATTCTTACATCCAAACTCTTATTCCCCCACAGGCCACAGTTGATTCAATCTCGTAGCCCTTGAACTCCAAAAACCCTCTGGTCCCTCTCTACTCATTGTCTTTCAAGTCTCAACTATTTGAGTTCCATGGAAATGGATTGATCGTCTCTTATTTTAAGGCTTCTGGTCTGGTTATTCCTCTGTATCTATTATATTAACTAAACAGAAAAAAATTTAAAACCACCAGTGACAGTTGCATACCCATTTTCAGTTGCATGATCTGGTAAATCTGTCTCTATTTATAACTCGTTTGATATTATATTTGGTTTATTTTTTTCTTAATGCATGGATTTTTTTTTACTTCTTTA
>CATIWK010167864.1:0-17549 GCA_949634005.1 Mallotus japonicus
GTTTATTTAAATTGTCTTTTTTATGCAGATCAATTGCAGAATTTGTAAATTTGGTTATCTATTATGGCGGAAAATGGAAGTCCAAAAGCGAGAAGGTGTATGAGGGTGGTCGCATAAGGTACAAGTATAATATTGACATAGACTATCTATCATTGTTTGAGCTAATAGGGTATGGAAAAGATTTTGGATACAAATACGGGTGTAGGGTATGGTATAAAATATCAAGAATTAGTGGGAATGAAGCTTTTGTTGAAATTACTGATGATAAGCATGTTAGTTACATGCTTAATGACAACAAAGGGGATGAGGAGATATGTTTGTATTAGACTGCTCCTATAAACCCTGTAGTTATGTCTGTTGATGGTAAAAGTTTTGTGCCTGATGCTAATGAAATTGGAATTGATAATTTCGATGAAAATGAGTCAGATGAAAATGATTTGGAAGAAGATGTTGGGGATATTAATTCAGATGATGAGAATTCAGGGGAGAATTCAGGTGATAATTCAGGGGATAGTATGCAATATGTTGAAGGGAATGATGACTTGCCTGCTCTTGTTGAGCAACTTTACAAGGATATGTTATAGAGCAATGGTGATTATTTGTTAAGTGACAGTTCAGGCAGTGAATTTATGTTAAGTGCAGATGAATATGTTGACTTAAGTGAAGATTGTTCAGATATGAGTGAGGCAAGTTGGTTATATGAAAACTGTGAAGGTTCAGATGATGACATATTTCCTGAAAATGCACAGCATTTGGGTTCTGAGGTAGGGGTTGATGGTGTTGAAGGGGAAGGGGATGAAGGGCATAGGGCTGCAGAGGGTACTGGTGTTGCATATGAAGGGGATAGACCTGGTGGGTCTGCTGGTGTTACAGATGAATATGATAGACCTGGTGGGTCTGCTGGTGTTGCAGATGAAGGGGATAGACCTGATGGGTCTACTAGTGTTGCAGATGAATGTGATAGACCTGGTGGGTCTGCTGGTGTTGCACATGAAGGTGATAGACCTTATGGGTCTGCTGGTGAAGCACATGAAGGTCAGAGGTCTGTTGGGGCTGCATGTGAAGGTCAGAGGTCTGCTGGGGATTCAGGTGAGGGAAATGTAGGGGATAGGTCAGCTGATGGGGTAGGTGAGGGTGTTAATGACCAGAAAGAAGAAGATTTTGCAGAATTTAATAAGAAGGCTGCTTCAGATGATGAATTGCACAGCTTGGGTGGGTCAGAAGAAGAAGGACCATAAGAAAGACATATGCATTTCAATGAAGACATAGGATTTAAGGACCCACAATTACAAAAAGGACTTAAGTTTACTAGTGCAACAGTGTTTAGAAAAGCTTTGAGAGAGTGGGCAATTAAGAGGGGTTATACATATGAATTGAACAAGAATTACAGTACAAAGGTTAGTGCAATTTGTGTGAATAGGTGTGGGTTTAGGATACATGCATCAAAGCTAAGAGATTGCTCAACTTTTCAAATAAAAACCTTCAAGCCTGAGCATTCATGTCCAAGAGAGTTCAGAAATAAGTGGGTATCTTTTGAATATTTAGCAAATAAATACATGGAAGATTTCAGAGAGAACCCAAACTGGGATGTGAAGGCAATGCAAAAAAAAATGCAAAGAGAAGTTAGGGTTGAGGTTACATTATCTAAGTGTTACAGAGCAAAAAGAAGAGCAAAGAAAATTATTGAGGGTGATGTAAAAGAGCAGTATCGAAGACTATGGGACTATACTAAGACAATTAGAGTTACAAATCCAGGAAGTTACATTAAACTAGAGACAGAGCTTAGACGAGTTGAAGGGAATGACACTGAGGGAGAAAACAATGAAGGGATTCAGAGCATACCAAAAGAAATAACTGTTTTTCAGCGCTATGTATGTCAGATTTGCAGCTAAAAAACAAGCTTACTTTACAGGTTACATATCATGATACTCTTTTATTAGTTTTACTTTTATGAATGTTTGTAAATTGTATGGTTTGTATCTTAAAAATAAGTAAATCTGTAGGGATGAGACCTATAGTAGGCCTAGATGGATGCCACTTGAGAACTTCCATGGGATCTTTTATGTGCGGTTGGGAGAGATGGTAATGATAACATGATGCCTCTTGCCATGGCAGTTGTTGACATTGAGTGTAAGGTTTTGTGGGTATGGTTTCTGAATTATTATTTGAAGATTTTGGAACTCGACAAGAAACTGGGTGGATATTCATGTCTGACCAACAAAAGGTTAAGGATTTAGACTTCTTGTTTTTGTTGACTATCTTCTATTATTATGTTCTATGTTAGTGGGTGATACAAATGTTGTTAAATTTTATGACAGGGCTTAGTTGAAGCTTTTAAAGATTTAATGCCTGGTGTGGAGCATAGGTTTTGTGTGAAGCACATGTATGAGAATTTCAAAGTGTTGTTTAATGGGGCTGACCATAAGAAGTTAATGTGGGGGGCTGCTGCTGCTACAACGAAGAAGACATAGGAAGCTGAGATGCAAAAATTGAAGGAGTTAGATCAAAAGGCATATGATTGGGTGATGAAGCATGATCCAAATACGTGGGCAAGGTCACACTTTTCCATTCATACAAAGTGTGATGTGCTACAAAATAATATAAGTGAGTCCTTCAATGCATATATTTCATTTGCTAGAGACCTACATATTTTAAGTATGATTGAATGGATAAGGAGGAGATTGATGAAAAGATTTCACATTAAACTGAGTGGAATGAAGAAATATAGAGGGGAGATATGTCCAAATGCCCAAGAAATACTAGAGAAGGCTAAATATGAGAGCATGAATTATTTTTGTACACCTGCAGGCCAAATGAAATATGAAGTGGATTACTATAGCACCAACAGTGTTGTTGATTTGGCTGCAAGAACTTGTATTTACAAGGTTTGGGATTTTATAGGAATCCCCTGCAAGCATGCAGTGTCAGCCATTTACACTAACCGAGAGCAACCTGAATCATTTGTTCATAAATATTTCAGTAAAGAAACATACCTAGGAATTTACCAACATGTCATTCACCTTGTCCTAAGTAAGGAGGAGTGGGAGAGAATAAATTACCCTGATATACATCCAAATATTGTTAGAAAACCAGCAGGTAGACCTAAGACGAAAAGGATCCGGAAGCCAGACGAACCAAGAAATCCTTTTAAAGTTTCAAGAGCTGGAGGATATGTTGTGTGTGGAAATTGCAAGCGAAAAGGACATAATTCTAGAGGATGCACTGCTTCTGTTACAGGGGAAACAAATTGGCAAAGACGACAGCGGTTGCAAAAAGAAAAATGCATGAACAAGGTACAATTGTACTATTTCTTGCAATTTCATTTACATTTTGTAAGTTGTGAACAATATGGGCAAAATGATGACTTTAGCATTTCAATAGGAAGGACAAACATCAAGAGGTAGACCCAAGAGAGCAGCTACTTTAGGATGAGATGACAGAACCTTAATTAATATTTGGCAGTCTTGTTTAATCACTGATTTTTCAATTGAATGTAACTTTTATTGAGGCTTATTTTATTTTATAGAGTGGGCAAGCTTCAGCTAGTAGTAGGCCAAAGAGACAGAGGAATTGTGCAAGCCAACCTACATCTGCACCTGCTGCATCAAGCCAGTGGGAGAATCGGGCTGCTGCATCAAGCCAACCTCCACCTGCATCTATTCCATTAAGTCAGCCTTCACCTATACCAAGGTCTAGTGTAATTGGAAGGCAAATAATATCAAGTGCTGCCAAATGGAAATCACCAACAAAGAAATCAACTTTTGCACCACCATAGAGTTTCAAGAACTTCAAGAGAACAAGTGAACTTCCTGCATTTGCAAAGCAAGGATCTAAGAAAAAAACTTGAGAAGATTGGTTATTAGGAGCCAACACTTTTTTTGTATATGTTGTCATATTTATGTAGTCAAACTTCGCTGACTGCAAAACTATTTTGTCATTTTAGATATTGTGATGTTGGCATTTTAAAATTTGCCCATAACTTGGCAAAATTAGTTCAATTTCTCTATTGTCAAACTTCAAAATTCAGTAACCTTTTTTGGATACCATTTTTTTTATAACATAGTTGTTTTATTATGCAGTAACACAAACTCAAATCAAACACCCCTTAATCTGATAACCAAAAAACTTCATATTTTTTAACAAAGTCATTTTCATTGAAGCATTTTCTCAAACACTTTTAGGTACATTTAATAAGGCAAGTACAACCTCCTATTTGGAGTATACTTCCCATTCCCAAATGATATATAGCTAACTAATATACCAATTACAATAAACATCACAGTAATTACACACACTTTGTTTAAAATCATACAACCACATTTTAAGCTACCCTTGTATTTTTTCTTGTATTTTCAACAGCAACCTTCAACTCTGCAATTTCTTCATTGCACACACTTATCTTAGCTTTATACAATCTAAATACCTCTCTACACTTCACCAGCTCCAATTCAAGCGTAGCTTCATTTGTTTTCCTAAACAGTATTTCATCTTCACACTCTTTTAGCTTCGTCAACAACTTCGGTACAACACTCTTACAACTTCTGCAATTAAAAGGATCAATCCACTCAGAGAACTCACATTGATGCCTTCTTAATTCTTCATATCTTCCACAACCAATAAACCGCCTCCCATAATTGTCAACTTTTGTCGATGTCCTAACTGGAGACACCACCTCACAACCACATCTCCTTTCAATGTTCGAAGAACTATAGCTTTGTCATGAAGACGCCATTGCACACTAAATTCTTTTTTCAACAAATATCCAAGAGATTAATTGTTGACTGGAGTAGAAGATGAGAGGATTTTGTAATTTCAATTTGGGAAAATCGTTTTCAATTAGGGATTTTAATTTTTTTTAATCTCTTCTCAGTTTTTTATACGTGCTTTTTTTGGTCAGTCAACAGTCTGTTGACTCTACATGGAGAAAAAGGCGAAAGTCCACTTTTGCCCTTGACACGTCAGCATCAGTAACGGTGTTAAGGAAAAAAGCCGTTATTTGCTAACGGCGTAAAACACAAGGTACCTCTTTGTCACGAACCGAACCACATCCCTTTATCTGAAAATGGATCAAACCACAGGGTACCCTGTGATATCTTCAAGTTATCAAATATTCTAAACCTGCTAAACTAAAACTAAAATCGCTTGGAAATTCTATTTTTTTGTTATATACTTGAGATCATTGCAGTTGGTTGTCTATTAGCCTACACTATTATGTTCAATAGTTGAATGTATGATATAAAAATATAAATTTTATTTTTATTAATTGAATATAAAATACTTAATTCACTTGTCGTACATCCAATAATTGGATGTAATGCCTGGAACGTAGGTAAAAATCTCTCAACCTATTAGCATGAGAGATAAAATAGTTGGAGTTGTTAATTTATAAGAAGGTTAAAGAGAAAAAAAAGTGTCGTATCAATTTGATCCATGCACTGTAAATTACCTAAAATTCAAGAGATTGATAATGAAATTAAATGTCGGCATGACCAATTATATATAGTATCAGCTAAATGATATTCCATTCAGCAATGCATATATAGAATCTTGTGCTTATATATACGAGGTTGATAGGTATATATATTTTATTATGATTAGAAGTTAATGTTACTATAGAGTAAAGTAGGTTCATTGAGCATATATATATAGGTTTTATCATTGCAAATTAAATCACCTGAAAAGGCCGAGTGACATTTTGTTGGATGACACATATTTAACAAGTTTCCCTTTAATTTCTATTCCTTTTTCTTACGAATAAGAATCTTCAAATATTCATATTTGATGGGTCAGAAAGAATTAATTAATTATAAGCAAAAGACGGTATATTCCTATCGTATTTTTTTAAGATGTAAGAGAATTGAGTGACATCAGATATCGAGTAAAGCATAGATCATAAGTCTTAGAAAAATTTTGAATTTTTTTATTAATGAAAAGTTTAGAAATTTTAAGCATCGATAGATTATATTATCAGATGAAAATTAATTTTATAATTAATAACGATTGATAAACCTTAAATTATCTCTTAATATTTTTATAAAAAAAAATCATTAAATCACTTTCTTGCAAGAAAAAAAATACTATAAACATGAGATAAGAGTTTTAAGAATGATTGGAATTTATCAGGTTATTTTCACATTGAAACGATAATCTAAAGAATTAGGATCCTCCTTCTTCTATCACTTCTTTTGGAAAAGGAAAATATATATAGAGAGAAAAATAAACTAAGAAGAGTCTTAAAAGAAAAGGTACTAGCACACTAACATTGCTTTGGCTATTCTGTTCGTGTGAATACCAGTAGAGGGCATGACTTTATTGGCGGCGTCTTGATTCGACAAGACCTACACGAAAAGCTCGATGTAGGGTGTCACCGGTGTGAACCTCCTCTCATTCTTCCATCATTCTTGCCTTGAAATCGTCTTGGTAAGTTTTGGAAAAACTCTCTTAATCGATTTATTCGAATTACATGGTTCCGGTTTTGAGTTTTTGTGAATTAAATTTTTAATTTCTGTTGTGTTTTGCATCACGGAAACCCAATTGTGAATTTCTAATAAACTTCCCCATGAATAGTTTAAATAGTAAAAGATGTGAACATTCAGATGAAGAGAGTAGAGTTTGAATTTTCATCCCCTCCCCTTTGTGGCAGGGAATTAACCACTTGAACTATATAGGTTAAAAAAAAAAAATCTAATAAACAGATGAAAAGCCATGATAGCTAAGGCCCAGAAGATTCTTTTAGTTCTCTGCCTAAGCCTATTACTAAAACAAAATCATACAAAGATAGATACAGATACATAGGCCTGTTGCCTTAAAAATCAGCAAGGCTTTTGTATCATATACACAGATAGATTACTGTACATTGAATCCATTGAACAACAGTTTTGAATGTTCAACGGCCCATAGTAGTTTGTGGCCAATCAGAATTTTTTTCATGCATTGTCGCAAAATTAATTCGGAGGTTAGCAGTTAGGTTTGCCAGCTTATATCTCACCATGGATAGATGATGTCATTAATGCTCTTCTCCTTTCGTCACTGCGCCCACTACTTTTATTGTCCTAATTTTGAACCGTTCAAGCTTGTGCGACAAGAACTCCTCTACGTGTCCATGACGATGACCTCCTCTTGAAGCATGCCCAACTTTCAACCCTCTTTGCTTTGTCGTTACCCTATTCATCTGATCCATTTCTATTACCGTTTCAGGAAGTTTTACAGCCATTGACAACTCTGGTATGACTGCATTTTCTTTCTTCTCTTCATCATCAATATCGCGGTTGTTGTCGTCTTCTGTTTCTTTATCCGCATCTATGGCCATTGGAGGCGCCACTGAAAACCAGTACTCCGGCATGTAGTACGGATAGCTAACGTTGTTTGTAGATTTTGTGGGTTGATGAGGAGAAAGAATTTGCATATGGTTTTTGGCTTGAGGCGAGAAACAATTATCGAAATTCATGTTGTAGCTTCGCATAGGTGATCTTATAGGGTAAAAATAAGATGAACTATCGGATTCAGGTTTCTTGATAGGCATGTTTATAGCTGAATTCAGATCGACTGAAATATATGTTAAACGATGGATACTCTTCTAAAAAACAAAAATTGAAGGTATATGGAAGGGAATGGATTTCTTTGTTTTCTTTTGTTAAAAGCAGGAAATTATTTTTATGGATGTAAGGCTTTAGCTCAACTCAATGCTTGCATGTATATATATATATATATAGCTGGCATTAATTTTTGACTTTTTTTGTAGGGTTTTAATTTGACTAAATTCACTCGTTTTTGTAAAAATTGTTTGTATTAGAATAGTTAACAAAACGTGTTATAAAATTGAAGAGTTGATGTGGTCTTCTAAAAATATTTTCAAGTATACTTGCTGGATGCAAGTTAGCTCAGAAGAATTCATGCAATGAATTTGACCTTACAGCGCTGTTTTTGGAAAGCTGGAGGCTCCCTGATAACTATGTAGTTTCTTGCAAGTACTTAAACATAATTCGTACTCCTTGAATTCTTTGTTTCTTGGTCAAATCACGGATGGAAATTCCAGTTTTTTTTAAAAAAAATTGATATTTAGTAACTAGAAGGTTCTGACATTTCAAAATTTAAACCGAATGGATTCACGACATGACAAAATTCTCTTAATACCTAATTATTCCACATATAAAATTTAAATCTGAAATTTTATTTAAAGGAATCCAAAATTTTTGTCACGGTAGGAATTCAAATTTTTAATTTTCTTGATATTTCTTTTTTTTTTTATATTTGTTTTTCACTTAGGCTGTTGAATAATCTTTGATGAATCTTCCAATTTTCATATGGGCAGCAGGAATTATGCCCCCCAATCGATTAGAATTTGAATTTCAAATGAAAAATTTTTGCATATAACTTTCGTTTACATATGTTAAGGAAATTCTTATTTATACTAGATATATTGTATTTTATATTTGCATATATGACATATAAGCTAATGTTTTACATTTGACTAATAAAAATAAAACACATAACTTCGTATTTCACGTCCAACCATTGGATTTAATACACGAAGAAATAGTTAAACAAATAATACATAGTTAATAATGTTAAATGATATATATGTGTTAATGCATCGTATCATCACTTATGTTAACAAGTAATAGATAACACGTATTATAAATGTTAATGACATATTAAATATTAAAGGCATAATACATACATGACTCCCTATATTTGTCACTTTTTGTCAGTATAACACCTCAACCCTTATGATGTGACATATATTGATTCACTATTTCATGCTACATGTGTTGACAAGGGGTTTCAACATTACATTTTAGCTAAGTTAAGGTGTCAAAATGACAAAATCATAAGGGTTGAGATGTCAAACTGACAAAAAGTGACAAATACATGGGGGTGGTAGATGCATTATATCATCATATTAATGCAAACTGGTGCATTTTAGCCAAGTTCAGATGTCAAAATGGCAAAATTATAAGTTAAGGTGTCAAATTGATAAAAACTGACAAGGAACCATATATGTATTATGCCTTTAATAATTAATATGTCATTAACATTTATAATACGTGTTATCTATTAATTGTTAACATAAGTGATGATACGATGTATTAACATTTTAATTTGGACTAGTCAAAAACTAAACCCAAATTTTGATATGCCCCTAACTTGGCTTCATCTTTGCATTAAGCTAGCGAAACCAATCACTTTGAAGATGGATTTGCTCAAAATTAGTAGTTAGGTGTATTTTTTTGATTGTTCCACTCAACCGCAACCCTTCTATTTTGCCTAACAAAATGAGAAACAAATTTAGCATATCTTAGAGCAAAGTAATTGACGAAAAATTCAATATACATTTGCGTGTAAGATAGATTTAGCCATTTAGGATTAACTTAAAACAATGCAAATGATAAATCCAATTTAGAATTACGACTTTTAAATGTTATAAAAAAAATTTAATATTTACCTACTTCAATTTTCATACTCAAAATAAGTTGACAGATTGTATATAAGCATACAAGAGATAATAAATTATATTAATTTTTATTAAAAAAATTTATATTAATAAATTGTATAATTGACGTAGTAAAATAATTTAAAAACTGATAAAAATAACATAAGTGATCGATTAATTAAATTGGACTGATTTGTATCTAGATATTTTCAAAAATTCATGATAAATTAGTTGATTATGTAGAAGCCGTCATAAATTAGATTATGTTTAAGAAGAAAGTCAAGTAACTATTTAAGCATTAGGATAGTCAAATAATACAAGCTGATAAAAATATATTAATTAATTAAGTAATTAGATAATAATAATTAGTAATCAAGGATTAAAAAATTTATTAGCACTATTAGTAATTTTATCAATATATTCATTTCTATGCAGTTTGTATAATGATTCTTAACATATTACCGAAAATTATAATAATTAATTATTAAATTACATATCCGACTATTTATTTTGAAAAAAATTAATGATAACTCAAAAATTCATCAGCTAATGGTGATAAAATTTGGAAGAACAGAGACAAGTAAGAAAGATAACTAAATAGCACAACTATAAGTTATGAAGAGCAAAAAGAAATGAAATACAAAAATTTCTAAGCCTTTGCAAAATGAATAAAAGAATTTGCTAATCTACATTGCAAAATTAACAAAAGAATTTATAATTTTCATTGCAAAATTAAAAAAAATACTATTAAAATAAGATTTACAGATTCGTTTCTCTAATTTTTCACGTGAGGTTAAAGGAAAATTTTTTGTCTATTCCACCCTGATACACATATTCGAAATGTTCAATATGGCTTACAAATCTAATTATGGAGTGTAATATATACATCTAAAATAGATGAAATATTTTTTTCATTATTATGCCGAGATCGATCATTCAAACTTAAATTAACAGCAAGAAGATGAAACTTCCCTTGCCGTGATTGAGCTGGAAGCTCTAGCTTGCTTGGTAGCTAGACTGCAAAGAAGTAAAATTTTGTATGCCAATTGATGTCATTGCTGCATGGCTTGTCTTCCTCCTTAACAATAGTTTTCATTTTGAAGCGCTCAAGCTTGGTGGAGGAAGTTGAAGAATCCACTTTCTTCAACTGATCATGAACATTAAAAAATTCTTAAAACTCTCTACTACTTTGCTTATTATATTTTCTGTAGATTCTGCGTACAATTCCAAGACAGCACTGCCGATTAGATATTTATGAGCAGTTTCTCTAGCCATAATCATCAACATCTCTTGTGTATGGTAGCTCCCAAGAATTTGATATGGAGCTAATGCCATAGGCTATGAGATTTGAGGTGCAGTACTACTTGTTTTGCAAGAAAAATGTCGGTGGGTGCACACAGATCATAATTGATGTTGGATTGAACAGTAATTAATTTAACTTTTTGCATGCATCTGCGTACACCTTTATTAACAAAGTTTGTCTTACCCTCGAGAAATATCACAAATATTTTTCTCATACTATTCCTGAGTTATCGGCTCGTATTTCCGATCAAAGGAAGGAAATGAATAAAAACCGACTTCTCAAACTCTTAAAAAATATAATAAAAATTTTCAACTATCCAATACTTATTTTTTATTATATAGAGTCAACATCATCGGATGCAGCTATAAAAATAAGTGTGCTATACACGTAAAATTCGTTAATACAGTTTTTGAAAATTTAAAAAAACATAGAAATATTTTGACAGTTTCATCGGTGTCATGATCCACTGTTCACGTGACTTCTAGTCTCATGTAGTGAGAAGATCAATAATTATCCGTATATACAGTGGAGGAGTAATGGCCGCGGGTGGCTTTGACATCTTCAACGCTTTGATGTTGTGCCCAGTGTCAAAGCCAACGATGTACGACACATACGTGCCTGAGATGATAAGTCAATTCATTCCAATTTGACTCAATCGAACAGCCACCAGAAGAAACTACGTGATGATATTATGTGCTTAATATTATATTACAACTCGCTAAATTAATATTCAAATCTTATTAGAAAAATAATTTTATTTAATTGAAAATTTTTGAATAAACTATCAAATAGCGAGTAGTTCTTTAATTTCTAAAATATTAACCAAACAAAAAAAGAATAATTCTCAATTATATTGATTTGAATAAAAGAGCCAAAATCAAAATTTTTATATTTTTCACATCAAAAGTAAATATGAGAAAATCAAATTAAACATCATAATTGGCTCAAAATTAACTCTTTATTTTTTATTTGATTTTTTATTGATTCTTTTGTTTAATTATCTATACATGTTCATACATGCATGCATGCAGGGGTTGATGTTTGATAAATAATTTCACATTTTAAGAGTATATTGTTGTTTAGACCGATCCAAACATAACCCAGGTTCGGTTTTGAGTTGGATCCATTGTTTGGCAAAAAAAGACAATTATCAGTAGAGTTTTATTTGGATACTAGTTTCGTGTTTTCAGTGTCAAACTCTGTTTCTGTATATGTTACATTTTTAGAATAATAAGAGGACACATTCATTCTCTACCAAAAAAAAACAAAGAATTTGCTTTGCAATTTTCCATTTTTATTCTACTCTTAATTTGATCCTAATGATCCCTAAACTCCTGTTAAAAGGATAGAAACTATTTGGTATTTCTATCACCACCCTGAACTGGTAATAATTTATTTATTTTCACAATTTTGACTTTTACAATCTTATAATTGACCAGTAAAATCTGTTAAAACAATTAAAAGGGACAAAGGTGCATTTTCTCCCCTAACTGATGAATTTTATCATATAGTGGGACCAAAAATTAAATTTATAATTTTTTAATATCATAAAAATTTTATTAGTCTATTACTTAGTTTTCAGCTTGATAAATTATTCATCACTCACTTTAAAAATAATAATTTATATTATATTAATAGATAAATAAATAAATTGAAATTTAAAATAGATAAATATGATAAATTTATCATATTAGTGGATGAAAATTCAGATTTTAAATGTTCCATTAGACTAAAATTTTTATTTTTTAACTAAATAGACTACACCTTCTTTCATATGCTTCTTCATTCATATTTAAATTTCAAGTGAAACAAAAAAAAAAATTCAGCTATAATACATGGGCTCAAATTATTCCCGTCAACTAGGTAATGGGAAAAAAACTGAGTAAATTAAAAATTAACCAAATCATCTATAAGTCAAAATTTTTATAAAATTCTTTGACAGCACTAACTGAAATTGAATATTTTGGCATAAAAAAATAATTGTTTGGTAAAGATTCACTTTATAGATATAGCCTGAATCTACGAATCTCAAATGACCAATTTATTTTAGATTAAAAAAAAATATTCGATAAGAATGTTCAACTTTTATTTTTTCAGTATTTAATAGTTATAACAGTTTCTATTATTTTGAAATTCGAATTAGTAAATTTGTAAAAAGAGCAAAACTCTTTTGACACCTATTTTTTTATATACATACAATTCAAATTCAAGATATTATCTAAACAAATTAGGACTCTTTAACATATGTTGATAACTCTTTGATTTATTATTATAAATCTTTTTCTCTCCCCGTAATAATTATTATATAAGCAATTAGCTTGGCAAGCGTCTGTCATGTGGTTGTCCATTTCGAATTTTAGGTTGATTAATGAATTATAATAATTAATTAATCTCTTGATGTCGTAGACCTTTTTTTTTTTTTTTTTTTTTTTATTTAACAACTGATGTCGTGGACCATTAATAACATACGTGCGTGCCACCCATAATAATCGGTATCGTTGACCATTAGTTATGAAAATAATCAAATACTACACTTTACCTCAACGTTTGACTGTTTGGTTTAGTGTCCTTGAACATTTGATGGCATGTGCCCTTTTGAAGTGACACATATCTAACAAAGCCAATATTAAATATAAAATAATTGATATTAATTCTATAAACTGAATATTAATTGTTCAAGAATAATAATTGTTGAGAACCGAAAATCTAATAATGTCTTTGTTAATGATCATATATATATATATATGATATACAACAAAGAGAAATTACAACTATAAAATCACAAATTAAAGGCTTTGATCCTTTATTCCTTAATAATGTTAAGGATATAAACAACTACTTCTGAAAAAAGAATCACTCAAGTTAAATCTAATTATTTTTTTCATTTAATGTTTTTACTACTGAGAGATCATAGATTTTGATTATTTTAAAATTGATGAACACGGATGAAAGTTGAGTAGTTTAGTAGTGTAATTTCCTTTAAAAATATGTATAAGTTAATGGTTCGACCCTCACCTTTTCCTCTCTAATTTCAAAGATGGATAGAGTAAAAGAATATGATTATCTCAATATCTATTATATATATATATATATATATATATATATATATAATTGAATTTAAGACATCACTTAAAAAATTTAAGTTGTCCATCATTTTGAGCAATTTTTATCGATTATTTAACTCAAAATTTATCAAAAATATAATGCAGAAAGTCTAGTGCATGATTTACATTAACATGCGTACTTAAGCTACAATAAGGCTGTATTGTTCTTCAATTGAAAAAGTAAGAAAGAAAACACAAAGACTATATTGTTCTTGTCGAAGGCTTCAGCTTCTGTAAGTACCATAAATGGTGTAGACGGTTTGTGCCACCGTCAGAAGAAGGAGAATCAAGGCAGCCAATGCAGATATAAACGACCATGGTGTATCAAAATAAGTATACTTAAATCCTGCCCATTGAACATGCCAACTATTCTTGTAATACTGATGAACATCATTAAACAACTTAGCCAAATAGCACTTATCAATCTCAAATGCAACTTCTTTACCAAGATTATTAATGAATCTTGCAACTTCTGCATCGGTACCAAAATAATTCTCTAAAATGTTATGATCACATAAGTACTCAACATCTTTGTAAGTGTTCACCAAGCAATCCAAGAAAGTTGCATATGTTGTGAAGTGCTTTGATGACCCGTTATGACACTGCTCATAAGCTACACAATTAAGCAAGAATGAGCTCATAGCATCATCAATTGTTATGGTGGGCATTTCTATAACTCCACGCCTGAACTTCACCACCAAGAAACTATCAGCCTTTCCTTGAGTCAGTTTGATTCCGGCACGGCGAAGCTTTGACACACACTGAATTATATGACTTGGTGTATGATCATCATCATTTAGAGGGTTTTGCTGGACATCAATGTAACTTGATCTAACTAAATCCAGAAGGTGCCTACCTTTGAGATTACTGTACCTAGCAATAGCACCATCTGGCCTTTGTAAACTATAATCAAAGAAATTCAAAGCTAGAGTAGATAAGGTCGGACTTGTAGATTCATCGTCTTCAGGAGTTCTTGATAAGTCAAATAAACGTTCAAGAACAAAGAAAGGCATCTGATTCTCAAGTCTAAGTAAATCCCTGTAAAAAAAAGTTATGATCCATTGCAGGGTGAAAATAGGATCATCATCTTCAACTTTTATTACATCTGCAACTTTCCGAAACAATTCGATAATGAAACAACCATCAAGAACCATCATTTCAACAAATTCATCTGAGTCAAGTTGAATAGTTTCTGAGTAACAGTCTTTTGCTTCCATTTCAAGAGATTTAATTGCCTTTAACAAGTCCTCCAAACATAGGCCTTTAGTTTGTATCCTAGAAAGCAAATTGCCTAAGTATCTCCATTTATGTTCTTCAATCATCTTAAGGTGCGGTTTGCCATGGTGATAAGGGCCTATTGAGACAATATGAGGTTGGTAAGACTTACCGTTGATGTCTATGAAGCTTTGAGGCACTCTAAAGATGCAACACGAGGTCTTAGCAGCTGAGTTGGTGAGAATTCTTGGTGGGTTTGATATTTTTTGATGCATCAACTTGAGACGATCTTGGTTCACCTCCCAAATATCTATGACACGATCACCATGGATTTGTCCTTCCTCTTCTATGGAATTGCTCCCCATATGATCAAGAATCAAACATTCATGGGTCTCATATACAATGTGTAGGCACAAGGGTTTAATTAAGTTGCAACAAAGAAAAAGCTTTTTTGGTGTCACGAAAGCATAAGTACTTGGCTAAATCGATGGTTGAAATGTTGGGTAGTAACAGGCTGGCCAGAGAGAGAAGTCAAAGTCATGATCAGCCTTAGAGATGAGCAGTGCACGTCCAATCCCGTGATTGAATTTGAGAAGAAGTTTCAACAAGGGCCAAATGGGTTACTTCAACCAAATAAACACAAAATGGGTTCACTAGATTGTTTAGATCCAATTTCAATGCACAAACTCACAAGCCTTTTTATTCCGATGGGCCTAATGCACTTATAATCAATGTATCCATAACATAAGCTCTCTATATGCTATGACCAAAAAAAAAAAAAAAAGCTTGGGATTTTTACAAAAAATACCCGCTTTTTACCTTAGATTTTCAGCAAAATGCCCACCTTTCATCAAATATTACACGCGTACCCAATTTTTGTAAAAAATTACACGCGTGCCCAACTTTGCGTCACTTACGTTTCCGTGTTTTTTTTTTCTTTTTCATTGTCCTTCCCACCATCGCTCCTCTGCTACTCATCTTCAGCTGATCAAGAAGCTCCATTTCTTCTCCATTGAAAAAAAAAAAACCATGAATGCATCATCAAGTGATCTCTTTCAAGAAACTCTCAAGAGATTCTGAGCAAAATCTCAAGAGATGGAGCTTACGTGATCTTACAGGGCGTTCCTTGCTTTGATAGGTCAGGTCACAGCACAACCCAACACAAGTCTCTCAAAACCAAACCTTTCCCTATCTGTGCCGTTAACAGCTAATAGCTCCTCCATTTATCGCTCTCTTTATTTTGTTTTAGATTCTTTTTCTATGCAAATCAAAACCCAATTTAGTCTCTGCACCAACCATTCTGACTTCGTGTTGTGCCTCGCTCTCTTTCTTTCTCTCTATGTCTGTCTCTTCTGCATTTTCTGAAAAAGAAGACCAACACACATAGACGATTACTTTCTTTTCCTTAAATCATTTCTTTCTTTCTGCCCGTAACTTCATTTTGGGTTGACTCATTCTTTTCTTTTCTTTTTTCTTTTGGATTTTAGTTTTTTATCACAAAATCAAAAATCAAGAATGAGATTTGACCCTTTTGAATCATTTCAATCATTTCTTGTTCTCTTGAGATAGAATCAATTTTTTGATTGCCTACAAGGAACAAGAAAACAAATAATTTTTCATTTTCCAACGGAGGAGTTAATCCAGTCGATCAAAATCAAACCCCTGTCCTTGATTCTTGAGAACCCAAATTCTTGAATTTTAAGGAGAGGGATAGGAATTCAAGAATTTAAGTCCACACCCAGATGCAAAACCTGTCTGAAAATCTTTTGAACTAGAGATCAGCGGCAGCTACAACAGCTGCTTCTCATGGTTACCAGTTCCACCCTGCTCGAGCTGCCATTATCTCTATTTTTGTAAGTTGGGTTATTTAATGCTACCTTGCAATGCTATTTGTGAATTTGGGTTACGAGTGTTTAGTTTGATTGTTACAAAAAAATTCTATAAAATTTTCAAATTGTCTTTTGGATTGAAGTGCTATTTATCTCATTAATCATACATGATGCTTGATGGTCATTATGTGGTTCTTTCATTTTTTTTTAATCTTCTTATTTATATGCTGATTCTATTTGTATTCATCGATAAAAAGGTCATTGGTTGTTCCACCCTCAACATAGTTTTCTTATATTCTGTTCCCTTTCTAGATTTTGATATAACAGAGAATTGTCAAACATTGTCCTTATAGTTTTCCAAAGACGGCGAATTTGCAAATTACTAGTGTAGGCGGCGGGGTCTAGCGCGCGCCCAAGTGTTGGCGACCACGGCACTGCGTCGGGCCTTCGGTCCACGTGAGAAATACGATGTAGGTCTAAAAACTCTACTCGGAGATGGAGTCGCCATCCGGATAAAAACCGGGACACTTATACGGCAACTGGATTCCACGGAGGTTCCCAGAAGCCGTCATCAGAGAACGGGTTCGGAAACTGGGTATGGACGTTTGAATGTCCACCCGATCTTGCGATCGGCCTCCATTTGTGTTCATGGTTTATTATCTTTT
>CATIWK010167897.1:0-17718 GCA_949634005.1 Mallotus japonicus
AAAGTCTAACCACCAAAATAGCAAAAATTGAAAAGTTCACACACTAATTGTGCAATTTATCCTTTTAATAATTTACTTATACGTACATAGCTATTGAGAAGTAAAATAAATAAACAACTACTTTGGGAACATACAGCTATTGTATTTGAGATCAAAATTTGTATGCCACATCTTAATACCAACTGTAAAGAAAGAACAAAAAGAGGTGTATATCAATATCAACAGCTAGTCTTACTTAAAAAAAACCAAATGTTTCTTTATCAAACCATTTAGTCAAGGGACAAAAAAAAAAATAACAACTTTATTATCAAACAGAATGAATCAGAGTTTTTAGTTCTTTTTTATTTGATCAAAAGCATATACATCCTTCTCGTAAAACACAAAGAGAAAAAAGCTTCTGAACAAATAATTGGCAAGAAAGGTAAATAAAGCTTATAGATGAGACTTCTGTGGAGCAATCAAGATTTGGCAATCCTTCCACTGATGCAACATGAGATACCTAGAAATTACAAAAGCAATAGAATTTGTTCAAAAATTTATTGACGTTGCTTAAAAAGAAAAAAAAAACATTAAACCTAAACCCAAATTTCAGTTATTTTGAGATTAATGTGTGCCATGAACATGATTATATTTCAAAAGGGATAAGGTATATTTTTTCCCCTAAAGTATACCCACAAGCTCACATATGACCCTAAATTAATTTTTGGCTCAGTTATACTAAAAAATTAAGTTTAATTGATATTTATGCCCCTCTATTAACAGAGGGGTTAAATCCATGATTAATAGGTCCAAATAATTGCCACATCACTTGTTAATTATCCACGTGCTCCCCGCTCCTCTTTTTCTTCTTCTTCTTTTTTTTCTTCTTCTTCTTCTTCTTCTTCTTTTTCTTCTTTTTCTTCTTTTTCTTCTTCTTCAATCTCAAAGAAGAAGAAAAAAAACTATCATCATCTCCACCACTCCTTTATCTATTGCTATACATCATGAAATCCTCATCTCCAATCCTTTTAATTCCTCACCACTTCCCTATGGCCAAAACCTTAATCTCTTCATCTCCCTCATTCATCAACATGCCTCTCCCTTCTTCTGTAAGCTCTTATATCAAAAACGACTGGATCAATTGTCGAAGCTGTACTGAAAAGGGATCCACGTGAGGCTGAGTTTATACAATCATTGAAAGAAGCTGTTCATGGTTTAGAAAGAGTAATTGCAAAAAATACTCGGTGAGTTTATCATATAGAAAATTTATTATTTTTTTCTTCAAATTTCAATCCCCTTGCTCACTCTTTTTGTTTTCTTATTGAAAATGACTTCAATTAAGTTTGTATTTATTTTTAAGGAAAAGTACAAAAAAATACCCCGTGGTTTGAACCCTAATCGACTTTCACCCTGAGGTTTGAACTTTAACAAACAAGTACCCTGTGTTTCACATCGTTAGCAAATAGCAGCAAATCAGCTGACACCGTTAGGGATGCTGACGTGGTTTGTTCACTTAAATTTATTATTTTAATTAAAAAACCATAACAACTTTTGACCAAAAAAACATAACAACTATTCATTTTCTTCAACAAAATCATTATCACCGTCCACCACCGGAAACCATCAAGCTTGCTGTCTGCTTATGCTGAGCATATTTGTTGAATTTTTTGTGCAAAGCTGATTTCAGGATAGCATTTATTACTTTTTTGGTTTGGTTTGTTAGATTACTTAACTTTTTTTTTATTGGAGTTCTTTCAATTTCCTTTAAAATTAGATGAATAGATGGAAGGTTGAATTTTTGCATATGAATGTGAAATGATGATGTAAGTACTTAGAGAGAGCTCGTCAAAAGCTGAAAAGTGAATTTAATTTTTCCAAATTTTCTAGTGTTATAGGATTAATTTTCAGCATCGTAACAAGATTTTCCCCTCTTTGAATAGCTTCAATGCCTAGTAGCAAGGTTTATCTGACTTACAAGAGAAAGCTTCTCAACAAGAATTAGCATTCTTCATGAAAATGGAAATGGGTGCCATGGTTCACTTTTCAAACGACCAAGTGACACCTACACTGTATCAGATAGTGAGGATACTACCCAATACAAGGACCAAGTGAAACAAGGCTGCACCAAAACAAACTAAAACTCCAAACAGACTTGTCCCTAACAAACAGAGAAGAAATAGAAACCCAAAGCAAACCAATCCAAAAAACCCGATACAAGGAGCCTAAGAAATAAAAAAGAAAAACCACAAAGGAAGAAATGCATAGCAGATCTGAATGTTAGACGTAAACTGAACCAAAAACAAAAACTGAAACTGATGCAATCTTAACGGAATCCCGCAGAGACACAAGTGCAGCAACAGAGGTCGAAAAAGAACACAACATACATAGCACATATAAAACCCAAAACTCAAACCACTGCATAACCAGCAAGCTCCAAATCGAAACCAAAACAGTAGCAACAGAACAAAGGAGCTATAACTTCCTTCGAAGCCTTCGGCCAACTTTGGGGCAAGAGAGAAAGCAATAAGAAACTCTCTTTAAGCAGCAATGAAGAAGAAGAAGCAATAACCATTTCAAAGATTACAGCAAAATAGAGATCCAAGAAGATTAAAGCCAAATAAAATTCAAATATACGAGGGTGAAGAGACGGTGCGAGAGGCAAAATAAAAGAAGAAGAAGAAGAGGAAAATCAAGGGGTCAATGGTGATGGTGGCGGCGATGGGAGATAGAGAGTCATCGGAGGGAATGAAAAGGGTGGCGGAGAGAGGAAGCCCAGCTGTTGAAATCTCCAGCTCCGATGTTGATGACGGTGTTACTGCTATGATGGTGGCGAAGGGGTGGTTGTTGTGGTGGCATTGGTGGTGGGGGAAGTTGAAAAAGGAGTGGGAGTGAGTGTGGTTACTGCAGTGGCCAATTAGGAATTTAGGGATCTGTCCTTATTGCCACATTAGAAAAAATTATGTGAAGAGACGATATTACCCTCTGCCATGTCAGCATCCTTAACGGTGTTAGCTGATTTACCGCTATTTGGTAATGGTGTGAAACACAGGGTACTGGTTTGTTAGGGTTCAAATCTTATGGTGGAAGTCGATTAGGGTTCAAACCACAGGGTATTTTTTTGTACTTTTCCCTTATTTTTATAAAGAGGCTCAACTATATTTCAGTTATGTCAACATAATGGAGCGATGGATTTAACCTGAACGTATGCTTCTTTTTCAAGTTCCTTGGGTGGATAACAGGGGTGAGACACATGTAAATTGGGGGTTTCGAGTGCATTTTAACCAGTGCATCTTTGTTTTTTTTTTATCGCACAAAGAATTTTCAATCCAGTGATGCTCCTTTAAGAGGAGTATCAAAGAGATATTGATCTTTTGCTGAAAGAAAAATGTCAAAAAAAAAAAATCAAGCATTCTAATTTAGAAGTTCAAGTTGCTGATTTTGACAAAAGCCGTTCAAAGGCTGGTCTAAAGAGAGGTCTTACTAAGTTGATGTGTCCAAAGAAAGCCTCAAGAGAAAGAAAATGCACAGAAATAAAACCTGTAAAGTGGTAACGGTATCATAGGAGCAGAATTTGGATTTTGCTCCTCATTATTGTCCATTTTAATGTTTGGTGTAACTTTGTCAACACCATTATTTTCATCCCCTTCTTTTTATTCTTCTAGTTTGGCGTTTGTATTTATTGGAACAAATCCTAAAATTTACAAGGTAAATTATGAGCCTTGCTTGTAAATAATATCATTATCAATAGCTAAATGATTTTAGGTGACATAATATATCATGATAACATACAGAGAGTTTTAAATAGCAATAAATTCTAAAGCAACAGTGACTAACTTACCATCTTTTCTACCAAAAACATTCTTACACCCTTCGCACCTACAATTAATGAGCATCCAACACCACCCTTTGCAAGTAAAAATGTATTGAATCAGTACATATGAAGCATGGAGAGCATAACCAATAAGCATATAGAGCAGATGTTTGAGTTCCTGTTAAGATAAGAGCACCAATTTTTAACTCTAGAGAACGTTAGCATTGAGTGTGTCAACGTTATTAGGAGGTGGCGTCAGACGAATCTAGTTCCCTCTGGTTTCAAATGATGTCATTTTGAAAATCGAAGAAAAGAGCTGACCAATCTAAAAGATCCATAGAAGGAAGCCATTGTGAGTACGGTGGCTTCTTTAGGTTTTTGATGGTTTGGAGAGTACTTGCGATGGCTCGAACTTCTGGATACTAGAGGGAAGGATGGTGAGCTAAGAGGTTATGGACAGGGATTATGGTGTAAAAGGAAATAGATGAGAAGAAAATAAAATTTGGTGTGGGAGGTTTTGATGTTATTTATTTATTGAAAGAGATTGAAGAAGAAGAAGAAGAGGTGAAGCAGAGCAGGTGGCTCTTTCATAGGTGATATGGCAACTATATGGGCCCCATTAACAGTTGATTTAACGGTTCTTTCAATAGAGGGGCATAAACATTAATGAAACTTGATTTTTGAGTATAATTGAGCCAAAATTAATTTAGAGGCATATATGAGCTCGTGGGTATACTTTAGGGGAAAAATGTACCTTATCCCTATTTCAAAATCATGAATCCATAATACCATTAAACCAAGATTTCATAATTCATAAGAAAAAAAATGCAAATTAACAAAAATAAGTTCAAGAAAAGGTTGTAGCTTAACACACAATTGAGCTAGCAATTGAATGAAAAAGGAAGGATATATATATATATGCACATCTATCGAATTAAAATACCTAAAGCAGCTATCGACCTAGAAGTGACAATGCAAGCCTAAAGAATAGCACTTTTGAAAGGTAAACTGACTGAATTTTGCAAAACTTTATTAACCGTGGTATCATCCAAAGAAGACCCATTATCTGATAAAACATTATTTTTAGTAGATAAACTCTCATCAGTAATAGTCTTTAAAGAAATCCCATTTTGTAATTCTCTCTCTCTCCTTAACATTTATACTAATTTCTGCTACCTTGCAGAAGTACAAAATCTGTAGCCCTGCAAGATTCTTTGTTCCATTCTTTATTCGACTAAGTAGAATTTTGCTCCAAGATTCCATTAAAAACTTCTATCCAAGGCAAAATTTAATGATATAGTAGCATCATCTCTACCAATTGAATTGAGTATAAGTAGCCAAGTCTTAATAGACAAACATCTAGGTGATCTCAAATGATAAGGAGATGATCATCCATCTTAAGATGAATAAAAATTACACACTAAATATGCTAATATTTTCCATGAGAAGTACTCGAAATAGAGGAGTTAGCATAAAGATAATGAAGTGTGCACCACTAATTACATCCTTCCATGGGTTTTCCAAGAGCTCCATACATCCCTCGTTTCATTTCTCTATAACCCTATACTGGACAAAAAAGATATAAAGGAATAAAGAAACAGCAGCAGCATAACTACCACAACATTTTTCCAAACACTAAGTACAATACCTATCAGAATATAATATTATCAATGGCTTGCAATTTGTTTCAGCCATCGAAATAATGAAGAAGAGATGAATCAATAATTACAATAGAGTAAGAAAATTAGCTCTTCAAAACTTGAGATTGAGAAGGGAAGGCGTTTTATCTAAAAAAGGTGGATCATAATACTTTTCTAGTGAGTATATGCGATGAAACATACTAATTTGCAGCCTCTGTACAATGAATTCTATCCCAATTCATATATTCAGTACTATCATTGCATGCTTTGGTACTACTATAGTCCCATCCATAACTTTTATTTTCCTACAACTAACCTGGATGTCATAATTAAATGGTGGTCCTTCACAGCCACTACAAGTCGTTATGGGTTGCTCAGCTCCTATAAATTGAGATTCATCCAAATTACATTTCTATAATTTCTTCATTCTTGCATGATTGAATACTCAGTGTACAATTTATATTCTACTATGAACCTTTTAGAACACCAGAATGAGTAAATACATGTTAGTTTATCTTTAGCAACATGCAGCTTATAAGTATGATGTGAAGAGTTACTGATAAAAAATAAATAGAAGAAAATAAAAGATAAGGCATACTAACCATATCAAGAATAGTTTGCAACCAGGTTAGATTTTATTGTATAAATATCAATGTATGTGACATTTATTGGCCCTATAGCTTTTTGTAGAGAATTTGAAGTTGGAGATTTAAATGTTTAGCTACTTGATTATGACCACTAACACATCCAAGCTCATTAAGCTTTGATGGATTAGTTCCAAATTTGACAACATTCTGAATTAAATATCGAACAAGACTTATGGTGTGCATCCAAAAATTCTTTGCTCCTTGATCATATAATCTCTATAACATGAACAACCGATATATCAACAAAGATTGATTCCATTCAAGAAAAGACAATAAAAAAGAGGGTTGACAGAAAAGTAGACATTACGTATTGAGGGAAGAAACCTTGATTCCAACTTCAAATTCTACCAATATTTGGAATTAAAACAACTATTTAATCAAATGTTTGAGACTAAAATGCACCAGTAAGATCATTCTGCCCTATATCGAACATATACAGTCCCTTGTTGAAAGAATCTTCTGCCGGGAGATATTTATCAAATCTCTTACCTAAGAAAGTGTAGAATCAGAATATCCATCAGTAATTGCTTATTCTCACACTTCAAACATTAGCTTTTAGTAAATTGCCAATCAAGTTTTGAATAATCATAGATTACAATACTCGAGGGACTTATTTACACACCTTTAGCTAGCAATTCAAGAGCTCTAGCCTTGAATCGAAGGAACTAATTCACTTGAATTCCCAGTGAAAAAGGGCTGACAGATGATGGAAGGATCTTAGATCATGCAAATTCTAAATTGCATCCTTTTTGAATATTTAGTGAATTAATTGACTCCAGATATGTATTTAGAAAAGGAAAACCCATTGAATCCATTGAAATCATATTATAACAACATTAAAAACAATAAAACAATAATCTATACATGGTGAATAAGCAATCTCTTATCAATATTTAGAGTCTCTAGTCTCTGGTTTGAAACTTATCTTCCGTTTCAAGCTCAGAATCCTAGTATACCAATTCTCTTCTACGTAAATCTTCATCTCTGTTCCATCTTCGTTTACCTTGAGATGGCCTCATCTTCAACCTCCGCTAACAATCAATCCACATAAGCTCTTAACATTCCATTAACCACCCTGAAACTTGAAGACACACCCGAGAAAGTCATACATAGAAAAAAGGAAACCCTGGTAGGAAAAATTTTTTCAACCAGAAAATTCACAAAAACATCATTATCCCAAACTATTTCTCAAATCTGGTTCATTCCTCACCCTCCAATTATCAAGGAACTCCCAGTGCAAAATATTTTCCTATTCAAATTTGCATCTGAAAGAGAAAAGGAAAGAGTGAAAGAGGGCAAACCTTGGGCAATTCAAAGAAATCTGTTAGTCCTCAAAGATTGAGAATTTGAAAAAATAGTGGATGAAATCGACTTCACTAAGGAATCCTTCTGCGTTCATATTCAAGGCCTTCCTCTCCAACAAATGACCGAAGGAAATATGAGAGTGATAGCGAACAACACGTTTGCTAGTTTGGTCTCAACTGAAAATGCTCTTTGCACAAATAAAGAGTGGGAACCAGTTCTCAGGATAAAGGCGGTAGTTGACCTGAAAAACCTCTCCCTAGAGGATTCATGAACCAGAGGGGTGATAAACAGCAGTAGGTTCCCTTCCAATACGAACGGCTTCCAGCGGTTTATTATTGGTGTGGTTTCTTTGAACACTACACAGCAAGTTGTCACAAAGTGACTTTATAAGAAGATCAAGACTATATAATCCAGAACCACATGGAGTATGGCCTATGGATTTGAGCCATTCGGGCGAAGAACCATAGCCTGGAAGGGAACCCATACGGAAATGATGACGCCGGATATAATCTGACTCTGGTGCATAGAAATTACCCGGTGAATATTTCAAAAAACCAACTGTTGATAAAAAAATTCAACAAATAATTCCTCTCTCCACGGTACAAGCGAGAAACCGGCTGCAACAGATGGCATGCCAGACATTCCCATACCTCGATTCAGCGCCCTGACAATCAACAACTCCTCACTCCACTATAAGCATCAAAAGCAAGCAGACAGTGTTAGCTGAAAAAGGAAAGGAGCCAGCAGGCGTGATGGTAGGTAGCGGGCATGCCTTTGGGGCAGACCAAGAAAGGACAACCCCTCCTGACACTGGTACAAGGTTCAAAATTGTTCTCAACGGGAAAGATCAAATGGAAGATACAGACATGAAAAAGTCATAAAGACTAAAAGTTGAAGTGGCATTGATGGTGAGCCCACTAATACAAGGCCAATTGCTAGGAACACAATAGCTCAAAGACCCAGGCCCCAAACAGCCCCCAAAAAGACAGAGTAAAAGAAAATTTTAAAGAAATGGCTAGGTCTGGTTCTAGACCTTCTCTTCCAACCCTAGTACAACCCACTCAAGCTCCAGAAGCCAACAAACCCAATCCACAGGACCAAGCCGACCCACAAATCTCTTTGGCAGACCATGTTGTCAGCCACACCTTTGAGTAGATGCATCAGGTGTTAGGAGAATGGACATATAATTTTGTTTGCTCTTTATTGGTTAAACTTGTCCTCTCTTTGTTTAGATAGTTTATGGTTCAGATTTATTTATCAATGTTTTCGGCATAAGTCAGTCTTAGAACTCTTTCATTAGGAATAGAGTTCTCCATTGACTCCAAGTGGCTCCTTCAAGCAACCCCTATGCCAAGAACTACTTAACAGTAGTATATTTTGTTCTCATGCCCGGAAGGGCCTTTGTATTTCTCCAAAGTATCAATCTATGATAGAATGAATCCTTTTATTGTCCAAAAAAAAAACATGGTGAATAAGCATATAATACTTTCAACTCAAAACAGAGGAAACAAAGAAATATAAAGCTTCAACAAAAAAAAAAACACTTAACATCAAAGCAGTTCCAACTTTCCCACGAATCAAAGGGTCCACCAGAATTTTTTACAGCAGTGAATTAAAACAATGGCAACCAAACGTAATTTCGCAAAAAAAAAAAATCCATTGCAGGATCTATTTCAAGTACAATAGACATTTCAAAAACAACACACTCAAAACATAAATATGAAATTGTGAATTGTATCAAATGTCAAAGGTTTTTTAGTAATTTTGTTTCTTATTTTTATATTTGAAGAAGAAAAGACATGTGGAAAAGTTAAGTCGGTGCAATGAAGAGAGAATAGAATACGTATCAAACATTCCATGTTACAACTTTTGATGAGACCTTAAATTAGGGAATTTTCATTTTGTGATTTTTTTCTTTTAATACATTCTTTGCCAAAACAAATTCTGTTTATTTTCAAAATAAAAGATATATATTTATTCGATTTGAATTTTGAAAATAATCACATTATGCATGAATTAAGAAGAATATAAAAGAAATTGAAGGAAAAGAAATATAAGAGGAATTAAATTTTGTATTATTTCACTATTAAAAATTAATAAATGAAAAAAATTGAAGAGAAATTAGTCCCCTTCTAAAAGGTGAAATTGATTACACTCAAAATTGAGGTGTAAAATATTTCAACTTTAAAACACATTTTAATTTAAAATTTTTTTTAAAATATTTTCCCTTCTTTGCCCTTTATTAATCAATTTTTATAGTTTTTATTCTCTTTCCTTCCCTTATATTCCCTTTCCTTTAAAAAATCTTCTTTTTCATTTCCTCTAAAGTTTCCATGTATAGTGTCAAAGATTCTAAACATTAAAAAATTGTACATGTATATTTCTTTATGTTTAAAATAATAAATAAAATCTAAATTTTAAAAATAGGCAGAATTTACATAATTTTTTAACATTAAAGATAATTATTTAAATATAAAATTTTAAATATGTATTATTTATTTAATCTTAAAATACCTCAATGTAATTGATAAATTATTAAAAGATAAAATACTTCACATAATAATAATCATAAATATTTGTAAGATTAAATATATGTCCATATATATATATATAAATTAAAAAGCATTAATACATATATTAAATTTAAATTAATGTCTTGTTCAAAAAAATTAAAATTCACATGTTTAAAATTTAATAAATAATATAATGTTGTCTCTCCAATTTTTGGTTTTGGTGTGTGCCAAAAGATTGTTGTGAAATTTTGCGAGCATGCCAGAGGAGAAATTCCTCAAAGAAAAACTTGACTTCTTTCAGACAGATTGTGAATTCCCAAACGTCTTTACCACAATTTGTTTGGATTTCAAGTAGAGGAAATAAAAATTAATGATAAAAGAGCTTCTTTGAACAGTGAAAGGAAATTGCATTAATTGAAACTTAATACTAGTTAAAAGATGATTTTTACTTTGAAATTAACAAGAAAATTATTATAAATAAGAACTGAAAATTTGCTAATGATGATTGATTTGATGATGATTGTTGTCTCTGTTGTGTTGATGATTGGTAGTTGTCTCCAGCTTGTAGATGCCCTGTATTTATACTAAAAAATACATACTTCTCCAATAAGCTTTTCTCTCCATCTGTTCTTAATTAGGGAATTAATGTCTGTAACCTTCACTTTGGTTCATTTCCCCAAGTCTTTCAGTGTTCCAGAATCTTCTTGCTTTGGCACAAAGTTGCTCTGTAAAAGTCGATTTCCATCTCCAAAACCTTCTTCTACCTTAATCACTAAGTTGCACTGGTTTTGGGCTGAGCTTTTTAATTATTTTTGGGCTTCAAAATTTTAATTAAATCAAAATGGGTCAGGCCTTAATATTTCAACCAAAAATTTCAAATATGGCATAAACAATGACCCCCGCATGCAATTAGTTTGGGCAAACCCAAAGCTAATTTACATATAAAATAAAAATCCATAAATATTTATGAAGCTTAAACTCTCTTCTTTTCTATGTTTATGCAAAATCAAAAGTAAAATTTGGTGAGCTTAAAATCCCAATTTACAAACAAAAAATGCACTTGAGGAATATCACCAAAGACAGGCCTAAAATTGACATCACTAGGCAGCAAAAATGAGCTTTATGAATTTCTCTACACTTCCAAAGCTCTCAAGCATGTTCTTCCTCTTTAAAAATTCATACCAAACTCTAGAGAAATTAATGAAGATCAATTTAAGTGCTCTTTAATTTACTTTTATTTCTTTATTTCTTTATTAATCCTCACTTCTTTCCCCTAATCACCTTCAAAATTCAAATACTCCTTCATTTTGAATGTCCAGAATTCAATACACCCATCTTAATTTCATCAACTTTTCATAACTACCATAGTCAAAAAGTCTTTAGCTTTTATTTTCCCAAAAAAATTATTTATTTATCTTTCCTTTTTTCTTTTTCCTTTTTTTTATTCTTCCTCTCTTCTTCATTTTGCTTGCACCCATTTGTCCCAAATTTTTGCTCAGGCTACTGCCAAACTATAGTAGGCTATCTACATTGCCATCCCGCCATCGCCAGTAACCTTTGAAGCAAGCTGTTTGTGCCGAACAGCCTCTTGCTGCCGCCAAGCCTTCACCGCGAGCAACAAGCACCCAGCAGCCCATGGCCATTCAGCCACCTTCACGGTACTACTTTGTAATTCCACAAGTGCCAAGACCCCTCAAGGTTCAACATGCTTGATCGATCTCTAAGCTGCTGCCATTGACTTAAGCTATCTCTATCGGACAACAGCATATTGGTCAGCTCCTTTTCGGTCATCACCAGCTTCTCCTCACTGTTGCTTTTTAATTTAGTATCTCATCGACGTTCAGCCACGTGACCAATAGATCTCGCTGAACAGCAAGAAGCCGATCAGCCCCAAGCTGCTAACGTTTCACAGGCCATCGAACAGCACTTCGTCAGCCTCGACCCCAACCAGCACATTATCGACAGCCTCTACTCCCACATTGCAAACTACTGCACTCTTATGCACAACGAAATGCACCTTTGTAACCTTGTCTCCAATTGAAACTTTACACAGTTTTAAGGCAATTTTAGGCTTTATCACAGCAGCTTAATCTTCACTCATGGGTTTGTAATTTTCGCAAGTTGTTCAAACAACTTCCGATCAGCTCTCAAAGGTGAATCTAATCTCAAAATTTATTTTCGGAGAAGCGAAAAAGGTATTTCATTTTCTTTGTCCAATTTTTAATAAGTTTGTATTGTTGAGGACTAGTCTTGAGATTATTTATGATTTTATTATTTTGAGCCTAAACTTTATACCTTGATCTTTGGGAAGAATGCATTTTTGCTTCAAAATCCTTGTGGATTTGATGCTTGAATTTTGTTTAGCCAAAAAATTGATTGTTACTAATTGGATTTACTCAAAACTTTGACTAACACTTGGTGCATTTGATTCTTAACCGAAGTTATGTTTTGCCAATTTTATATGTTGGAATATTGTGCCTTAATCATGGCATAATGCAAGCTTGGCTTGGGGAATATATGCTTAATGTTATTGTTTGAGCAGAAAGAGCTTGAATTTTGTAAATTTTAATCAGCTTTTTCCACAAAATTAATTTGACACTTTGTTCAATAGTATTAGCATTCTAATGCATTGCTCCTCTTAGCCAAAATTTAATTTAATTTTAGCTTCTTTTAGCCTTGAAAACTATGACATTTGGCTTAATTTTTGGCAATTTATGATTTTGAACATAAGATACATCTTTTTTTTTTCCAAAACAAAAATTATTTCTAGCCAATCTGATATTTTGTTCAGATTTCTCTTAGGTGACTTTAGAGCAAATGGTCATGTTTTGCCTTTTTTAGCCTAAGATTTCAATTAGTCTAATTTATTATTATTTAGAAACCTCATCTTGATAGCCTTGAAAGAAAAATGCATACTCCCATGGTTATTTAATAAAATTCATAACATACCCAAAAATTTTGAATATTTTGTATTATTGAAAGCTTTTGAATTTTATTAATTTTCTATAAGGATGGCCATCATTTGCTCAAGGCTTCCATGTTTTAACCAAGTTATATAATAATGCTAACTCACTCAAACTTGGTTCTTAAAAAGCCATTTTAAATTTAGCCGAAATATAAGGGAATTTTTCGGCTTTCACCAAGCTAATTTGCAAAATCCCTGTGCATATGTTGAATGAAATTAAGCCTCTTTAAATTTTATTTTAGCAAGAAATGCCAAAATAGTGGAAAGCAAATATTATTGTTGGCTTAATAAACCAAAAAAAATTTCTAGTCTAGATGTAATTTGGCCTTTATAGTCAAAATAAAAATGCACATTAATTCTTGCTTTTATTTTCGGCAATTTTATGCCAAAAATTTATTTCCACCTTGATCTTTTGGTGAATTTTATAGTGCCATATTTCCTTCATGCCAAGCCTATATTTTCCCTTTGTGCCACATTTGAGTATCAGTCAATAATGTTGTTTTAATTTGTTGCCAAAAAATTCAAAATATTTTTATCAAAATTTTGAAGAGCTCATTTAATTCCCTCGCCATTTTTACATGTCTTGGCTCTAATATTTATGTTTTTTTTTTATTCCACCTGAGCATTATTTCATCATACCAATCTTCTTAAGTTGCAAATAATGACCAAATTGAGATTGTAACCACTTTTGGCCTAAAAACTTGGCATAATTTTTTTTTTAAATGCACTTTCACTAGGTTTAATGCTTTGCACAAACTTCTGTTAAAATTTACCTTTTAGTTTTCAAATTTACATCTTTAATAGGACCTAGCCAAGATAAAACGAGCTTCTCTTGGCCTAAAATTTAATTAAAACTCTTAGGTAAATTACAGAACTTTATCATGAATTTCTCTTACAATTTAATTTTCAAGCAAAACTATTTTTAGCCGATTAGGCCAAATTAACCCTGTAAGACCCATTCTTAACCTGCACCTTTATTTGAGAAAATCGGCCTTCATTACTTTGGGGAAATGGACCAAAATGCATTACTGCTTCTATTTGAAACACTTTTCCATATTTATTTTAACAAAATTTGCCAAAATTTATTCTCTTATGGAAGTTATTTATTTAATTTAGTTTTTATTAAAACCGAATAAAATGCTTCTTAAATGGTCATCATTTATCCATTTTCAGGAATTAATTTCCTTGGGGAAAAAGATGCTTTGTTTATTTTCTATGCATATCCTGCATGTTTCATTATTGGTGGCTCGGTGAAACTTAGTGCAACACCCATTATAGTATGAATAAAGCAAATTAGCATATGGTTTATTAAAACCACAATCACTTATGTCTCACACCACACTAATTCTGTTCATGCTTGCCTGTATATCACCATAAGGCAAATTTATTTATTTTAGCAATAAATTGCCAAAATACTGTCTATTCTCATAACAAATTAGATTTCCAAGGCAATTTTATTTCATGGGCAAATTATTTATTTATTTAGCCTTTTTTGTTAGTTATTTTTTTGCCTGAGAATTGTAGTTTGTTGTATATTTGCTTCCTTATTGTTTTGCACCTTGGGGGTTTATATTGGCTTCTAACAGCCAATCTACATCTCTCATTGATATTTCTCTAGTTCTCTCTTTACAGGGAAGATGGGGAACTCACTTCCTTGGTTGCTTTTAGGCGATTTCAATGCAATCTTGCGATCTGATGAGAAGCAAGGAGGTAAAACTGTTCATTTTTCACACATTAAGGATTTTAGTGAACTAGTGAATGATTGCTTCTTGGTAGATTTGGGTTTTCATGGTGGGTGCTTCACTCGGAACAACAAACAAGGGGGGGGGGGGAACATTCAAGAAAGGTTTGATAGAGCTTTGGCCAATTCTTTGTGGAGAACCCAATTTGAATTTGCAACCGTAATCCATGAACGGTACCTGGGTTTGGATCACAGACCTTTGATATTATTCACTAAAACTCCTAAACCAAAAGGTAGGAGACACTTCTTCTATGAAGCTAAGTGGGAAGATACATATGGGTGGGATGAGGAGATAACAAAATCGTGGTCTGAAGAGGTAGCATCTGCTTGTCGTGCCAATCCTTTTCTTCTTAAACTTAATAGGCTGAGAAAGGATTTGATAGTGTGGAGTAAAAATAAGAATAGAGGCTCTATTGAAACTGAAGAAGGCTTTCTAGTAAGACTGGAAAAAATTATATTGGGTCCAATGGAGAATTATGAACAAACTGAACTGAGAGCTTTACAGAACAGAATTAATGAGTATTGGAGACATGAAGAGATGTATTGGAAGCAAAAGGTTCATGTTAAATGACTGAATGGGGCTCATGTTAAATGGCTGAATGAGGGGGATAAGAATACAAAATTTTTCCATGCTTCCGCAATACAAAAAAGACAACAGAATCACATTGGATGCATTAAAAATGGAGATGGGTTTTTGGTGATTGATGATGAAACTATAGGGGAGATAGTTCTGTAGCATTTTCAGTATTTCTTTCGATGGGAGCCAATTCAATTTTTGGAGGACTTCACCTCCGTGATGCTAAGGCTTGTGACTAATGAGATTAACATGGAGTTGTTGAAGAATGTAGATGAAGAAGAGGTGCAAGTAGCTGCTTTCAGTTTAAGAAAGCTTAAATCCCCAGGTCCCGATGGTTTTCCAAGGATTTTTTATCAAAGCCACTAGAATTAATTAAATCTGATGTCCTTCAATTGGTACGAACTTTTTTTAATTCAACTCATTTACCTTATGGAATAAACAGAACCACCATTGCTTTAATTCCTAAAAATAAAAGCCCTGAATCTTTTCATGATTATAGACCTATTAGTTGTTACAATTCTATATATAAGAATGTGTCTAAAGTGTTGTCTAATAGATTAAGGCATTGGCTTTCACAACTTATATCTACTACTCAGACGGGTTTTGTGAGTGGAAGAAATATTCAGGAAAATATTATAATTAATTGTGAGCTAATTCACGCTCTGAGGACAAGGTTCAAGGGGAAGAGATGTTATTTTGCTTTGAAGCTTGACATGGAAAAGGCTTATGATCATGTCAGTTGGAAGGCTCTCAAGGAAATTTCAAAACAACTTGGCTTTCATGAAGAATGAATCAGATTGGTGATGAGTTATGTCTCAACGGTTGAGTTTAATGTTTCTATCAATAGTTCATTATAGAGGTCCTTCAAGCCACAAAAGGGTCTTAGATAAGGAGACCCTATGTCTCCTTACTTGTTCATCATAGTGGCAGATTATTTATCAAGAATGATTGAGTTTGAGCAGCAAAGAGGCAACACAAAAGGTATGAGAGTTACTAGACATTGCCTATATATCACACATTCTCAATCTACTAATGACACAATCTTATATAGGGAAGCTAAGAATGGAGAAGTTCAAACTTTTAAAGCTATCTTGAACAAATATGAGCAAGCTACGGGGCAAAAAGTTAATATCCAAAAATCTGAACTCATGTTTAATGTGAGTGCTAGTGCTGATGTAAAGAGACATCTTTGTGAGTTGTTTAGTGTCAATGAATCAAAATATACATTTAAGTACTTGGGGCTACCATTAGAATGGGGACAAACAAAGAAGAAGCTTTTTAGTTTTTTGCTGCAAAGAACGATTGACAAAATACAAGCTTGGAAGAGAAAGTTTTTATCTTCGGTGGGGAGAGAGATTATGATCAAAGCCGTTTTGCAATCTCTTACTTCCTATGTCATGGCAGTGTTCAAAATTCCATTAAAAATCCTCCATCAAATTGAAATGTATATTAGAAAATTTTGGTGGAGTTAAGATATAAATACCTAGAATATGCATTGGGTTAGATGGAATGTCCTTACTAAAATAAAGAAGCTTGGAGGCATGGGTTTTCAATAACTTGAGTTATTTAATGTAACTATGTTGGGGAAAATAGGATGGTGGATTCTTCAGAATCCGAATGTGCTATGTGCTAAAGTTTTAAAAGGCATATATTTCCCTTATACTACTTTTCTTAAGGCTAGGCAAGGCAATCTAGCCTCATGGTTATGGATAAGTCTTCTCAAGGGTCGAGAGGTGCTGATTAAGGATTGTAGATGGCATGTTCATTCTAGTAGAGATATTAGGATATGGGAAGATCTGTGGATCCCGTCTCTTCCTAACTTTTGGCCTATTACAATCCAACCCCAGAATATGGAAGTTTACTTGGTTAAAGATCTTATTGATTCTAATTTAAGTGAGTGGAATTCTAATCTCTTAAATACTTTATTCTCACCTCAAGAACAACAAGTTATTCAAGCAATCCCGATGAGAAATGGAGATGTAGATGATAGAATTATTTGGCACCATGATCGTAAAGGATAGTACTCAATCAAAGGGCCGTACAAATTCCTAAAGCAATTCTCTAGTGAAGAAAATATTAATAGGAATAGCTCTAATTTCTCAGAGAGAAATCCAGAGGTTTAGAAATCAATATGTGAAAGTGCCCTAGAGGGGGGGATGGATAGGGCAATCGAATAATAATCAAAATTAAAAGAAATCAAATACAAATTGAAAGAATGTTGAGAAGGAAGAATGAAGAACACAATAATTTAAGGAGTTCGTGAAAATGCCTTAGAGGGGGGGTAAATAAGGCAAGTGAAGGATTTTAGAAAAATAAAAACGAGTTTAAGGAATAAACAAAAATTAAAAGAGAGTAGAGTAGGAAGAACAATGAACACAATGATTAAGGAGTTCAGATTCAACAACAATCCTACGTCTCCACCTAACTTATCTCCAAGTTAGGATTTTCAATCACCCACAATCTTATTCACAAGATTGAGAATACACAAGAGTTTAAGGCTCACTCTTTCAACCTTACAAACAAGAGTTTCTAGGCTTACT
>CATIWK010167946.1:0-16287 GCA_949634005.1 Mallotus japonicus
CACATATCTTTTCTTTATAATAAGAAACATTTTTATTTATATTTAGAATATTATATTTAATCATTAAACATGTGATATATATATAAAATGTTAGATGCCTCTCTTTTTCATAATAAAGAAAAAAATTTATTTATATTTAAAATATTATATTTAATTGTTAAATATGTGACATATATGAGATAATGGTGTAGATATGATACATCTATTGATCTTATGGTATGTATGGAATTAAAATACACATCTCAAATCAGTTAACAGGGCTTAGGATGTGTTAGAAAATTGGAGCTAAAAAAAACTTAAATATAGAGAAATTTGTAGATACCCCCAGTCTCCACTAATTAGATCACCTCGTTGCTCGATCGATGTTTTGACCAACATATAAGAATAAGAGAGAAGGCAAGGCCAGCTTATCTAGCCGATGTACTTTGCTATACAAATATATACTGTAGCAACCAATCGACACGTGGTGGTACTTGAATTCTCAGCTCATCGTCGACAAGATAGGGGTGTCGGCCACTAAAGTGCGCATGGACAGATTCGCATCCTTCACCCCTCGTGGACGATCACAGTGTCTCCCATAATAGAAGCTGGATTTAAATTTTATTTCTCTAAATATCCAAATAGAAACCATTCAATGTGTTATTGGGCATCTTTCAAACGATTTTGCTCCATCTATTTTTCAGTTTTTCCTCATCTTTTGGACTTGACAGTATGACAAGTAAATTACCTTTGACACTTTAATATCAGTACAATGTCATTGTCTCTCCACTCCTTAATTAAAAGGACTACCACTTCCATCATTCCGCTCATGTGACGAGTTGATTAATTAGGGGAATATATATATCATGCTATAGAAACTTGAAAAGTGAAAACAAAATTAAACAGCCAGAATCTTTGCATTTACATGTTTTATACCCTTTACTTTTTATCTTGCATCCAACATAAAGGTTTAATGATTTTGTTTTTCCATTTAGCTTGTGCTAAATTAATTGTTAAAAAATTTCTATTGCTCTTACGATTTTATCTGATAAATTAAATCAGATTAATTGAAGTTCATTAAACTTTTAATGCCGATCCAAACAAAAAAAGATAAAAAATTATAAAGTTCAAATAAATTTTCAATTATATTAGACATTGAAAAGAAAAGATGCAAATTATATCCGATGATCTATTAATATGAACATATAATTTGTGCAGCCAACATATAAATAGACTAAATTTGCTTACAAATTTTTTTCTCTAGATATTTTTGCATATTTCAAATATATTATATCTAACAATTTTTTTTGAGATATATATCTAATGGTTAAATGTGTTATAATATTTTTTTCAAGTATATATACATATCATGCATATTGAACTACATGCATTATTATATAGGTTTCAGTTCAATGCTTAGAATATATATGTGATATATAGTTGTCTTCGGTAATGGAATTGCTTTCCATTTATTATCCAAATGCCGAAGCGTGCTTACTTTTTGTTCTGATGACACCCTGCGAACAGTAAAATTTTCATGTCAATGGAGAAAATTCTGAGATGTCGAAAGAAGGTAGACCTTTGGCATTGCCCCCACCAATGTCTTATGGTGTCAAATCATTATTGCCCTCCATGGTTTGGTTTCCGGCAGCCGAAGGAAATCATTGAGTACTATATTGGGCCTACCCTATCATGATATATCGTGCCCGAGTTCATTTTCTCTACAAATAAAACTCCTTTCCCCCACCTTTCTTTAACGTTTTTGAATCATCTTTCAGACATTATCATATATGGTTGGAAGACGATTGTTCATGTAGCTAGGTACTGGATAAGTTTAGGTCTTAATATGAAAGATAGATACTTCTGTATGTTTTATCTTTGATCAATAAAAAAATAGGAAAGAAATGATTGATTCATAAAAAAAAATATAACACTGATGCTTACAAATGAATCTTATAAGAATAAATATTCAAAGCGAAAGCAATAAAATTATGAGTTTGAAGCAGGAGCCCTTCTTAATTTTTATTTTTTCATTTGATCATGACAAGGGAGAAAACTAGGACAATTAATGGTGTATATTTTCCTAACTTCATAGTGCTAAGGAAGATATATTTGCGAGGCCATTCTAGTACCTTGGGATATCGAAGTACAGTTGATGGGGCCAATTGCATGTCTAGTTTCATGTTACTTTTTGAAAACGCTTCACTGTAAAGGACACCTTATGTGGGGGACTTTCATGTTTATTGAGACCCTTTTGCCTTTTCTCCATGAGAGCTTCAAAGATGCATTATTTCTAGTGCTTTATCCGTAAAAAAAGTGCCCCACCTGAAAGAAATTGCTTCACATTTGTCAATAAAGGAACGAATTTTAGGACCTCTACGTCATAAAAATGTATATGTCAAACAAACAAATATATATATCAAATGTTCTCCTGCGATTTATGATGCAATGTTCTGTAAGTTAACAACAAATAAATCTTTATATATATATGTATGTATTGGCATAGTTAATCAGCAAGTGCATAACTCCAACCAGATACATATGAAGCTGCAACCTCAGGATTTAGCAAGCTAGCCTCAAGAAAACAAAAATTTTATTGTAGTTTCATGATTAATCAAGTGACCCTTCTTTAATTTCATCAATTTTACTAACGTAGACAGAAAGCAATAGATACCAACTAGTGGCCATCAGATCAATGAAATTGACAGTGATGGATATATAAATATCAATCCAAATGAAATTAACAGCTGAGACTTTACATCACATTGAGCTACATGAACCAAAGATTTGTGTTGTGTGGTGTGGTTGTGTTTGGTGACCTCTTGCACGCGAAATGTCTAATCCAGTAGAGTTGCCCCAGTGGATACAAATGATCTTTAGTTGAAGATATTGTTGCCCTAATAAGACAACCTCAAAATAAAATTCTTGTAATGAATGGTCTTGGATATAGCTAGCTAGGACAGGATGCTTTGCACGTACATATATATATATATATAGTGGCTAGCTAAGAATCAAATGAATCTATTGTTCTTGTACCAAATTTAATGTATATTCTAACCTTCAGCGGGGTCTAGGAACTATAGGATGTCGTATATATTCTGCGCATCTGTTAATATCATCATTTTCCTTTTCGGAGAAATTGTTGTTCTATATTACCTGACTCCATTGAAAAAAAAAAAACGATGTACTGTATACCAAATACGTAATATCCGTTCTGCATTAAAATTTCATTGGCACTAAGATTTCAAAGAGAAAAGAAAAAAGAAATCTGTCCACCAATAGTTAATAATCATGCAAGATTCTTTATAATATCTACTAAAGGAGAGTTAATTTCTATTATACACTCTCGCTTTTGTGCTTTTGTTCTAGTATGATCGCTTAGTATGGGAGAGTGGTGACACTTTACAGAGTTGCTAACTTGGCTATAATATCCGACTGATGCTGGCTCCATACAGTAAGAAATCTGGAGAGATTCTTCTTTTTACTTCACCTTTGATAAGTATGGAAAGAAAATAAATTTCTAATGTATCTAAAATTCATTAACTAAATTAGAGTTTTCATAAAATTATAGCTTTTTATAATTAATATTGCATCTACATTTAATGTTAATATATATATATAAAAAAAAAAAACAGAATTCAAAATTCACTTTCTCACATAAATAAAATGATAGGATTTTTTGTCTTGCAATATGTAACACACATTTTACTATATTAATTGCATATTCTTAATATTGCGATATAAACAAAGAGAGTAAAGTGAATAGAGAAGAAAAGATACAGAGTTTTAGGCTCCGTTTATTTGCAGAAAATATTTTCCTTTATTTTCTAATGTTTGGATTACTTAGGGAAAATAAGTTAAAGGAAAATAATGTATCAGTCAAAGGAAAATTACTTCTAAACAAGGGAAAATGTTTTCCCATTTTGAAGATGGGAAAATATTTTCCAATATTTTTTTCAATGTTTTTTCTCCTCATTTATTGTCTTTCTTTTTATTTTTTAATATCTTCTCGTCTTATTTATTGTCTTTTTTAATGTTGCCACCAAACATAAGAAAATATTTTCTTTGGAAAATATTTTTCTAGAGAAAATATTGTCCAAAGACAAAATATTTTCCGTAAACAAACGGAGCCTTAACAAGATTTGGTAATTTGTCTACGTCTTTAGAAGTAGAGCAGCTGTAGCCTTTTTTTCTTATTGATAAAACTGTGTACATAGGATTACAAAATACATAATATATAAATAAAAGAGGTACGGTACTTATATTATAAAATTACCCGTGTATCATACCGCCGGGACGTTGCCCCCGCACCCCACAAACAAACGAGAAACTCCCCTAAAAAACAGATGATGTCGCTCCACTCCTTACTTTGCGCTTTGTCTGGATTAGACATTTCTAACACAACACTTAACAATTAGCCAACATCAAAAGATTGTAGAATCCTTAAGAGGACCCACTAAACGACACTTTATTTCTTATCAGTGGAGGCTTGAAGCCTCTGTTAGGTAGTTACATCGATGGATCAAGCACCAACAGACAACAGGACCCTTATGAATGGCTACTAAATTATGTCTTAGTAGTATTTAAGGTCAACTTAGCACAATAGCTGCTTGTTTGTTTATAGCTAGTTAGTGCATTATTTCTCATCACTGACTAGAACACACTTTTCGGCCATGTAAGATTTTATTCAAAATCGATGAGATCGGTAATTATTGTTTTTTATCACATGTGCCTTATGCTAGCCAATCTTTGAACATGGGTATTGAACAACAAACACTAAACGTGATATACTTTAAACAGAGGTGGGGGCTGATATATTCGTGGGCAGTTCTTATTATTCTCATGTAGTTACTTAATTTGTGACACATAATTCTGTAAAACCAGAACCTTAAATCATGTGATTTGCATCTTTACATGACTACAAGAAGTTCAGTCGAGGGCCCTTGTCCTTTGCCCATAAATAGTACATGCCCATCTTCAAAACTAGCTAGCAAGTGTGTTTTTTCAGATAAGACGACACTTGCTAACAGTAATGCTACACATGAACAGAATGCAGCGCATAATGAGACAGGAGTTGATTGCAAGGAATGTATAGGCAAAAATTTGGTGGATGATTACACTCAATGATGGATCATGGAGAGAGTGAGGGGGCCATTGCCCCCCTAATTTCAAAAGTTAATTTTATTTTCATAATTTTTCAGATTAATTTTTCTAAAATTTTAAAATTTGCATAATTAATTTTAGTTTCGTAATTGATTATGTTCGCATAATTGAAATGAAATCATATGTGATCATTGGAAACTCCTCCATCAATCGAGTTAATTGTGATGGATTGTATATCAAGATTTGGAGTAATATGAGTTGTTCATGTAATAACACCAAATGCAATCATCTTAATTTAGAAATAAATAAATATCTAGAAGTTTTTTTTTTTTTGTCAATTAGTAGAGTTAAAATAATTTAATTCCCTAGTGTACGGAGTAAGAGTAGAAAGACTGAAGTTCAAATCCTATCATCTCTATTCACACCTTTTACCTCTTAATAACTCATGGGGTTATGCATGTCATCACTCATTTGAAGCCTTTGCCCTTAAGGCCCAATGTTTAACATTACACTCTCCTTTTTTATACTTTCTAGTGTTTCCTTGCCACAATAATTGCATCCCGTATTTAATTTTTTTTTTTTAAAAAAAAAAAGCAACATGGTTCTAATCTCAAATTACACATATATTATTATTTAACTAAACTTTTTTTTAAATTATGTTTACTTTTTTTCTCCCTTTTATCTCTCTTTATTTTCATAAATATCTTTTTTAGAAATTTTTATTTTCACTATATGTTGTTTTCTTTTTCTTCTTTTTTTTTTCTGATTTTTGTAAAATTAATAAAAATTTCCGAGTTAATAAAACCTATTCCGTGTTTTCAATAAAACCTATAACAAAATTTACAAAATTAATTCATTAACAATGCATTTCCAGCCGCAAAGATAGCTCATACGATCAATGTTTTTTTCTTTTTTTCTTTTTTTTTCTGATTTTATTTTTGAATTTGTATTTCTAGTGTTATAGATGTTGCTAAATTTTTTGTCAATTTATACATTTCTTAATTCGTGGGTGTTCTTTTTTTTGTCTTTGACACTTGGATGATTCTTGAATTTTATTTTTTTCTTATTTTGTTTTTTTTATTTGTATTTCTGGTATGATAGTATTGCTAAATTTTTTGCAATTCTTGGATTCTCGTTGATTTGATGAGCGTGTGTTGTGATTTTTTTTTTGTTGTTTTGGTAGTTTCATTTGTTTTAGTTGTTTCGGTTGTTTTAATTATTTTGGTTATTTTTTATAAGGATTATTTGTTACTTTATTTGGTTGTTTTAGTTATTTTGGTGGTTGTTTCGATTGTTTTAGTTGTTTTGATTGTTTTCTAATATATAAAAACAATCACCGTATTTTTAAAATAATTATTTTCAAATACCATATTTTTGAAAAAAAATTAGCCGTATTTTTATTTTTTTCGCTTGGTTATTTCTGAAATTTTTTTCTAATCCATGTTAAGGGAGCTATCTAATTAAACGGATTAGTCCTAAATGGGTTCATAAATCATTTTTCCAAATATATAAGAATCTAAAATCTAGGCCCAGCCCAACCCATTTTCAACTCGGCGCAATTTAGTGTGCTAGCCGGCTTGCTGGCTAAAGGCCATTCTGGCAAATTCTCATGTAAGCTGTTGATCCATCCGTCATTTGTCACAATCTGACGGCCATAAGTCATCAACCAGTCAATGTAGTCCAATGGCCAAAAATAGACCTAAATAGTGTTTCCCATACTGTCGTCCGCTAGATTTTTTTTTTTTTTTAAGAATTTAATAATGTAAAACAGATGCACAGCACAGTGATATCACACGCCATCTAACAAAACTATGGCAATTTTGTTAGACGCGGAATGATATATATGTAATTTTATCGTCCGCTAGTCTTAACAAACTTAAATAGTGTTTTTTTTTAAACCAAAGTTATTAGAATGACATCGAACTCACTACATAACTTAACTGAAAACAATCCTTACCAACTTATTCAAATATGTCATCTCAATCATATTAAGACATTGTGATTCACATATGGTTATATAGTTTAATGTTTATCAATTCTCTTCAAAATATACATGTGTTAAGATTTCGATACTTACCTTTCTTCACATCCAAATTACAGATATTATATAATTTAGCAAAAATAAGGAAGAAACACACATCCTACAAAATCATAACCCCAATCTAAGCAGGGTTGCCTCTTAGGTATTGTGAATATGTGTTAAAGTCATGTCCGAGATGTAAATGAAATGAACTTCTGAAAGTGGCATTGACTCGTGTCCTGATGACATTGGAACTGTTGAGGGACTGCCAGAGAACAAAAATAATATGTATTTCTGACTGACTGTCGGTAGTAGTCTCAATCGTATTCTCTTCTGCCCTTTAGAAAAATTAAAGTTTCAGCGAATTCATGCTTGTCTTTCACAGTTAAATAAAATGCAGGGTGGGTTCTGTTGCTTGTTGCCCTACCAAATTGTTAAAAAAAGAGGGAAATTGTTCGTTTAATCTTAGTGGTCAGCATTTAAATAATCGTGAACATTATCGTTGTTGCTACTTGTTTGTAATATATCTATTCAGCATCAGTTTCTTACATGGAGCTTCATTACTAGTCGAGTATATTACAAGGTGCATAACAGAACTATATGATGTTTTCCTGAACAGAACATGACACATACATAGTACATTTGCTATATATGGACCAATATTCCCCTACTTTTCTTCATCATCAGCCAATGAAACCTTGCTTAGCCTACTTGGTAATGTTCTCATGTCATTGTTTCTTACCTTTTTGCTTCCACTTCCAGCACGGCGGCTGCTTGAACCATAAACTGCCCTGTGTGCAAGTGCTTTTCCAAAACGGGGTGCAGTTGATTCCCTGCTGACAGGCGACGACTCTGTGGTGTTCTCTCGGTTGCTGTCAGTGTGCGTGTCTAAGACCTCAGCATTGCCTTTTTCAGTCGCCATCTCTCTCAAATACAGAAAGATGTTTGTGGAAGAAGCAAAAACAAAGATTATGTGCAGGAGACACAGCTAGTATTAGCTAAATATATATATGGACTTGCAAAAGACAAGATCATCGTCATCATCTTTTCCAAGTTCGCATCAGCATGTGGTAGTGGAATCTGAAGCTGGCAAAAGTTCAAGGGTATAGTTGTTTACGGCCGAAAGAAAACTCTATATGCTATATGTACCTTTAATTGGAAGAAACCAAATATACCAAAGCAGCAGCAACCTTTGATATGTGCATATATATATACATATACATGTATAGATCTTACTATGGTGTAAACAAGCTCCTTACTGTGAGTATAACTATACTTTAATTACTCGACCCTTTATCAAAGACAATAATTGATCTTTGGATTCTTATTCTTTTTTTTTTTTTTTTCCCATTGGGGTAATTAATGAACTTGTGAGCTTTGATTAAAAAGTGCTTATCTTTGGAGTCCTCAAGTGTTCTTTTTATCCTGAAGGGATTAGTGTGGGGTGTTCCTATAATAATTCCCCTTTTTGCACGGAAACTCTGTCGATAGCTTTATGCTTGTGAACTCTAACCTACTTTTGACAGCCGTATTTGTGGATTGAAGTTTTTCGGGCTTTCTTTTACAAAATAAGATTTTAGATTATTTGCTTGATTCATATATATGTCTCCTTAATCCTAAGAAATCCAGTTATCTGTTTGTTTATCTTAAGGAGTTAAAGCTGAGCTCGTAATATGAATCTAATCCACACAGGTAATTGCCATTTTTTTTTTGGTTGTGTGTGTGTGGAGGGCGGACTTTCTAACATTTAATTCGCCTATGTTCCAATGCGTTTTAGTTGCGTCAGCTGTAGGTCTCACAAAACTCACCAAGTTGTCCTTTTCTTTGCGTCCCCTTTTCTTTTTTTGGTGTCATCTTTTAAATTTCTTTTCCTGTCCGGATGAATGATTGACAGATTGCGCCTCTTATGAACACTAAAATCACAAAATTTCTTGTCTCTATCTCAAAACACCTTTAGGTACAGTCATGGTTCCAACTGAATCCAGGGAAAAGACCCATGAATCGAAGAGCTTAGAATAAATAAACTAGTGACATTAATATGAGATGGGGAAAGCTCATGGAGATCTTCCAGACAGGCAGATACCTAACTCTATTAGGGTTTGAAGGTTTTAAGGGACAAAGGGTAGTAGCAAGGAAGCAATGTAGAGGGAAGAGAATTCAGTAAGGATGGCCACGAGTAGACTGTATTATTCACATATGAGGGGTATAAATGCATAATATATTAAAATATTACTAAACAAGCAAAAGCTTGTCGCTCACAGTGAACATGAAAGTATGTACATGCTTTTACAGTCTTACATATATGCCTTTCATGTGTAGCAAACCAGCAACAAGGCCCCAAAATAAGATTTCCACAATCACAAAAGCTAGGGTGCCCCACTTCTCTGAATGGACTATGGCGCGCAACAAAGATTCTGTTCCGTCAACCTGGAAGTCATTTTTGGTCAAGTCAGCTTATAGAATTATTGAAAAATCCAAGCAAAATCACTTAATTTCCATATTATTTCCACACAAAATCACTTAATTTACACACTTCATATAACTAATAAGAGAGCTACTTTCCCATTTTTATGAACAGGAAACAGGCAAAAACATAACAGAGCAAATCAAATCAAAGGGGCGGGTTATTTTCAGGTGGGTTAAGTAAAAATCAAGAGGAGATGAAGGCCTTACCAAGTTGTTTTCAGGTGAACGCCAATAAAAACCTTGCAGTGCTACAGGGAAAAGTTCACAGGCCGCCAAAGCATAAATAACGAGTGCATTCATTCCCATCCATTGAAGTAACACCATTGGCTTTCTAAAATGCTTGACATCAACCTGCACCACATGCGGCCCAATGCAATTTCTCCTATTAACAATTTAATACTAGCACCACCTAATAGTCGGTCTTCCAGAATGGCTTTTAAAGATGGAGCAACAAGTTTCAATGCGACCCCGTAAATTGACAACCACTTCCTTATCTCCCAAGCATGGCACAATAATTACTACTGTAAACAAAAATCATTTTGAGATGCATCTAGAAATCTTTGATAGTTCCTTCATCCTTGGCCCTATATACACGTATACATGTATGTTAAAAAAATGGGCCTTGGCTGTTAATTTACGGGTTCAGCTTAAGAATTTGAGGCAAAGTAATGAAACTTGCCATTGGCGGAACCTGTACAACGGAATACACCAATAATTGGAGACATTTACAAAATCCCACAGCACACTGATGGCAATACCAGATTATAATTCTTTGCTAATAATTGGTCAAATTTTGATAATACTTAAATTTCTAATTCTCTTGTCATCTTGTGTGAGAAAGTAGTTGTCAATCCCATCTCCAAAGAGCATACTTGGTCCATTACCAAACATGAGATGTTTATCTCTTCAAGTTGCAATATGCTACGTAAACCTAAAAAGTCCCGCTGATTTAGCCAATTGGCATGGCAGGAGCCTGATATCTGAAATCACTTTCCTTTGCACAAATCTTTGGGACCTCAAAATACTGGTTAGACAAGATTCTGACTCTGATCGATTGAGCAGATATCACAAAAGATGACAAGGAGATGGAAACATTATTGAATGCAAATGACCAACATTCATACAAAAAGGCCTGAGGATAATTTACACGGGTAGCCATAATAAATTACCTTCTCGCTTTTGACTATATCTTCACCATCTCAATTGCTCAAAACCTTTTGCAACTTGAAGTGATAATCATAGCTTGTGTTGCTCAACTGAAGCAAGCCGTTTGTAATGGAGACCAGGCGTACTTTCTGAATATGGGAATGGAATGACAGCTATACACTTTCTCTGCCTAGAGAACTAAAAATTCAAGAGTCAATCTTTATGCGAAGTTTTGCATACAAAGTTTGAATGGAGCCTGTGCGAAAAGGCGTATATCCCCACAAAAGAGCAATAAACTCACTGCATAAAAGATGATGGTTAAAAGCAATCCTGATGCTCCTGCTGTGATGAACGTATAGCTCAATGTATAAAGTGGTTTAGACAAAGGAATGCCTGCAATTTCCACAAACATTATCCAGAGAAAACAAAGTGGATATTCTGAAAGGATACCCATTATTCAGTAGATTGTTTAATATGTAATTACCAAGCAGTTTCAAAACATATCCAGTAATCAGCAAAGAGAATGAAGAGATCAACCATAAAAGTACCCTCTGCATGTGGTCCTGCGACAAAAAATTATAGCACAAATTATCACCAGAATCCACATCAAACCACATCCTTAAGACAGATCTATGAACTTTTACATGATAAAAGGCATGACATAATTAACTTATTAAAGCGCATCTATTCCTAGCCCAATAAGTATCATACCTTAAAATGAACAAGTATATGCCCAAAATGCAAGCCCAAAAAACATGTAACAGCAGCCATCAAGGAGCTGAAAATTTTTTATTCAGCAAAAAAAGTTAGTATTCACATTCAAATACTTAGAATATAGATTATAGAAAAAGGACTTTAGTTTGTCAAAAGAATAGATCAATGACATGACAGTTGAGTAAATAATCTTATGCAAAAATATAATGGGCATTTTTAAGTGTCCAACAGGCTTGCATAATCAAACAATATGAATACTGACTATCAATGTCGTACTTTCTCATTAGAGAACTAAACCATAAGCAAGAAATGCACATGTTTGTCATCCATATATTTCATTTTCAGGTTCCTTTTTAGAGTCCAGAACCAAAGTCTAATACTGGTAAATGGAACTGATAAGTGAAGAAGAAAAAAAAAAGGGAAAGCTAACCTTAAGATACCCTCAGGATCAAATGGAGCAAGGCACCAAAAAGGTGAATTTGGAGGCAGAGGTCCATAATCAGGAGAGTTCACACTACATTGCTGCGTGAATAATTAACGTTAAAAACCTTTACAGGTAAGAAAGTTGATGCTAGAGCATTATCCAGGAAATAACCTTTGTTCTTCTGTACACAGGACGCTGATATAGATGATGTTCACCAAGAAAAAGTCTATCGATCAGGCCAACTGCATTACAAGGAGGTTCAAGACTTCCACTTACCCCACAACTCACCTATAAAACACGCATATTGGTCCAAATTAGTTCCAGAACATAGAGACAGAGAGAGAAAGACTAGAATTAAGGTTTCATATTAGCAAAAATTTGTTTGAAAAAATAATTAAAATATAACTTCAGAGGGAAAAATTGTCATCATTTGTTCCAACTGCCCAAACTTTTCATTATGGATAATGTGGATCTAAGACTTAATAGTATTTTCTCATTAAGTGTTGAGATTATATGATTCAACTCACAGTTTGAGTACCAGATGCATGATCAAACAGATTCAAGCTTGAAGCTTCGAATTCCCAGTTTGGAACAAAAAGGAAATACAACAAACACATGTACAAGGAGCATAGTAGCAAAGAAACCATCCTGCAAAATATAGTAAATGTTTCACTTCAAAATGTTGACAAGATAGATATAGGGACAGAACCTCATCATCTTAGATAGCTCAAAAATGAAGTAAAGAACTAAAGATGTTTGGTCAATTCAGATGAAAACAAAAACGTACCTCCTGTTTTACTATTGATGTAAATAATATTTCTTACACTCATAATGAACATGAGTCGGGCAATAAAATAAATCTAGATTTAAGGTACTCTGTCATATGATCTACCTGATCATGACAAACTTTGCCGAAAAATGGTGAAAGAAAAGGCACCTCTAATCTAGTTTCTCCTTCATAAAAAATAATGGTTTGATTATAATTTATTAGCAATCTGATGCGAACAGCAAATATTTAAAAAAAAAAAAAAAAGAAAAGAAAAAAGCATATGCATGAAAGATATCCAGAGCTTTTGGTCTCAATATAGAGTGTAGGAAATGGTATAGATTCTAACAGAACTATGTACTAACCACTGAATGTAATATTTCTTAACGAATGCCAAAGGGGAGTCAACCATGATATGGTCCACAAGCCAGATCTCTGACATTGAAGCGAACATATACCCAATTGATATCCTCTGCAAATTATAGAAAACTATAATATATGAGCATACATCTGAAGTAAAACTTCACTTCCAAAATTTGTCAAACATAAAAGGAACAGAACTATTAAACAAGTCACATGGATTTCTGAGTTGTATGATGCAATGCTTCTCATGCAGATTTATAGAAAATCATGTCATAAAAAGTCTTTATAAATCGAGGCAATCCCCTATTCATTCAAAACTCAGCCAACGTATATATCCCATTGAACTGTCTCTAATATTCCAATTGGCATTATAACATTAAGTAAATCCAGTTCCAAAAGTTCACATCTGCAGCATCCAAATTCTTTAAACCTAACACCAAACAAGATTCAGCTGATTCTTCTTAAGAATTTTACCTGAAGTACACCCATCCAACGTATCTTGCCCACATCAACCCCATATGTTAAATGGTTACGCCCATGGAAATACCCACCTAAGTAAATTCCAATGGAAAATGAAGGGCTAAGTTTTATATTAGCATAATGTCAATAAAATGCAAGAATATAAAAGCAACTGTTGTAATCAAAACAAGTAAGTTGCAGTAATATTGCAAATGAAAAATAGTGAAACACTTGTAACATTACAACCTGAAACATCAATAATCAATGCTAGACAAATAAACAAACAAGGAGGAACCAACTTGTCACTTAGTCACTTGACTTAGCAATGGCAGAAAAATCATGATTATTTGTAGCAAATATATGGCAGCCTACCTTGCAACAAGACACCCAAAAGAAATAGTTTCATTGTCCTCAACATGACTTTCTTGGTTGCAACTGATTTATTAGATATTTTCTGCACAATAATATCACATATCACGAACAAGACAACTAAACAAAACATGGTCACGTACACACTTCATAAACATAGTCAAATTACAAGTCTAAGATTCACCTTAAATACTAAACCGATAGAAACACCGACACCAAAGAGAAAAAATGGCATCACGAAATCTGCCAGTGTCACACCAAACCACGGGGAATGATTAATAGCCGGAAAAGCTCCTCCGGCATCATCAACTAAAATCATCAGCTGTAAAATAAATTTAAACAAATTAAATTAAACTAAATAGAGTTCACTAGGTTTTTACCCACTGCTACTTACCAAATAATAAGCAAAAAAAAAAAAAAAAGCTACTAAATGATTTAATTACAACTGAACTTTATGAAATTACTAGAGTTAGAATCCTTACAGCGACGGTGAGTCCACGGAAGACGTCGAGAGAAATGAGCCGTTGATTAGGCGGAGAAGACGGTGGTTCTGATTGGTCTGACGATAAGGAAGGTGCGATTTCTTGGTGTTGGTGTCCATTAGGAGGTGAAGAGTGATGGTTGAGGAGGCGTTGCCGTTGATCATCTTCAGCGACAGTGATCAGAGCGGACATTGTTTATAGCTCTTTCGGTGAATCGATTTTTTTTTTTTTTCCTTCAATTGATACCGCCAACAACGACTTTTCAGTTAGTGTCGCGAATAACAACTGCCTCGAGCGTCAACTTTGTTTGTCCTTCCTTTCCCATAAAAAAAAAAAATAAATAAATAAATAAATAAATTTTTGCCTTCACTGTTTATATTACACCCAAAGATGAGATTTATAATAAAAAAATATATATCTTGTTTTCAATGATTATAAAATCTATTATTAGAGGTAATACATCCAATATTGACAACAACTTTCCAAAAAAACTTTGTTTGTCCTTTCCTCTGGCTGTAATTAGTCAAAGGTTTTTTCAATATTGTGATCTGTGTAAAGTTAATCTAATTTCAGAAGTCGAGTAAAAAGTATCTTTCATTTAAAAAAAAAAAAATTTATATTATAAATAATTGTCAATAAAAATGTAAAATGAATTTTATTTGACATTAACTAACATATTAATTAGGGGAAATTACAATTTGATACCTTGTGATTTACAGATTTTATAAAATTGGTTCTGTGAAATTTTTACTGACAAAATACTACCCCATGAAATTTTCCGTTAGCAAAAGTGTACCAAAGCCAGCGACGCCGTTTGGCAGGCTGACGTGGCGTCTGACGTGGAGTATCCTTTTTACTCCTGTAAAAAAAAAAAAAAAAAAAAAACCGTTTCTATTTCCTTTTCCCTCTCTCTCCCTCTCCCTCTCCCTTCGCTTCTCATCAACCAAACCTTGCAAGATCATGTCACTTTCTTTACCGATTCTCTTCATCTTTTTCCCGAGCCCTCGACAATCTATCCACTCGAAAATTGACAAGAAAATTCTACCATTCTCTTTACCGATTCTCTTCATCTTTTTCTACCATCCCCACCACCTTCACCGTTGTTTCCGATTCACTTCTGGCGGACCGTGAACATTTGAAACACCACACTCCCTGTTGCTGGAAACTCATCCATGGTGCAACTTCTGCATTTCATTCCAAGTGGCTCGAGTGAATGTGCAACGCTCCCTGTAACGATCGTTATCGATACCATTCAACATCTTCTGCATCTTTCCCATAATACCTCTTCCCTGCAACCATTCTCATAATTATGGAATGAAGAATGCCAACTGGTGAGTTAGGAATTACTTACAACAAATTGCTAGTTGTTATTTAACTAAAACTACACCGTTTGGGTATGAACATGTGCATCTTCGTTTTCTTCTTTTCTGCAGCAATTACACCTCTGTTTGCCTCTGTTTTGCTTGCTGCAACTGACAAGCGGAAGAAGAAAAAGAATGGAGGGAAAAGGCCTGAAGAAAATGTCAATGATTTTCAAAAGTTGATACGTAGCTTCTTCACGCAAGCACCCCCTTGGATTATGACCAGTAGTGTGACCAATCAAGGCCGTGATGAGATACTACTGCATATGGCTCAACTGCGAAACTACTGGCTCAAACACTAGACAAGGAGAATGCTTCATCTAAGATATTTCTTTTTATTCAGTTTCTGGCATGGTCTCTTATTTGGAATCTAGATAGGAATGATGATCGTTTACTTAGTTACCAAAATTTTCCAAGTGATTATGAAGGCTAGAAATTGTTTTAGAGCAAGCGTTCAGGCTCAATTCCGAAGAACAAATCCACTCATGCCCCCAAAAAAAATGGAGTAGAACGTATTAGCTCTTCATTGAGAAATTATTCTCTCTGATACAATCATCTTGCTTGAGGCAGGACAAAAGCCATAAACGTCGCCTAGGAGAAAAATGGAAGAAGCAGCTTGGCAAGTGTGAATACAT
>CATIWK010168030.1:0-13257 GCA_949634005.1 Mallotus japonicus
ATTCATTGGGTTTGTCCCAAAGTAGTCTTTTCTAACTATGTAAAGGGAATTGGGCTTAGCCCAAATTAGTGAAAGGTTTAAATTTGGTTCTGTTTTATAATTTTTGTTGGTCCAGCCCACAATTTGGGCCTACCGAGCCCATCCGTATAACCGAACCGACTTAACTGAAGTTTTCGGTCTTCAAAACCGATTATTTTTCACTCTTATTCGGTTCGGTTCGGTATTCATTGTAGGCACAAAAAAACCGAAAAAAATATCTTCTCTCTAAGCCGAACCGAACCGAACCGACCGATGCTCAGCCCTACTCCCTGGATTGGCACGAGTCCATGACATCCTCACTATCCGTCGTTCACCGCATAGACATCTCTCCATTATTGCTCCACCAGTCTGCAGCTTCTTCTTCCTCGTCTTTCTCTTTTTCGATTTTGCATTTTAGAGGACAAGCACTATACTAATGTATCAAGTGTGAGTAAGGTCATTTTTGTCAACTCAATAGCTTTAGGATGACATGGCAGTCCGCATGTGAGATTGTGGGTCCCATTCTCACTGACTCAGCACTCTGGTAGCTTGTGGCTGGTCAGAACCACTACATTGATACGATATTAATTAGTTTGACCACTCGATTGTAAAAAAAAAATAGTTCGCCCACCAAAATAGAAGAAATTAGAAAGTTGAACCACCATTTATGTAATTTATCCATATATATATATATATATATATATATATATATATATATATTCTAAAATTATAGAAATATTATATATTTTTAATAATATTATTTTTCAATTTTTATCTGGAAAAGCACTTTTACATTTCTTTTACAGCAAACTGGAAATATATTAATTAAGGAGATAAAATGTCCAAAATACATCATTCTTAAATGTATAAATTATTATATATATTAATTAAGGAGACAAAATTCTTAAACTGGAAATATATTAATTAGTTGTTGTTCGAAAAAAAAAATATTAATTAGTATAAATTGATTGTAATTCAACTCAGAAACTCGGTACTGGGACAAATTGCAAGGCTCAGCACTAATTAGCACTCTACCTATGTCTAAAAAAAAGTTTAACACTAGACGTGCTTGGCTTACGCTCATCATCTTCAATGTGGCCCCTCAACACTCTACTCATGCTCAGAAAAATAGTCCAGCACCAATCGTGCTCGATTCGACGAGAAAGACAATGACTCACTAGCATTAAAGATGCTCATTGAATTCAATAATCAACATCCATCAAGATTTTTTGGACATAAATATCTATGTAATATTCGTAGGGACTCTTAATACCCCATATTCATATTCAATAATACAAATATTATAAGACTAGTCCTACAAGACAATGATAGGAGTTTTGATCCAACCAAGTTTGAATAATATATCTCTACATAAACCCTAATGCTCTCTCAAATTTAATCATTCTCTCAATATTCTCAATATTTACTATTATGTACATTCTCTGATATACAAATTCTAACTTAAGTATGGAATATTTGTGGGGAGAATCTTACATGTTCACCTAAACTCTTTTTGTGCATGTAGGTTTTACAGTTGAGCTAATTTCAGAGTTATCAATTGGGAATAGAGATAAACCAGTCAACTGATAGAATCCTATTTGAAGTAGATTTGGCAAGCTTACTTGTACTTTTAATAATAGGAAATCATTGTGATCCTTCATAATAGCCTCATGGAGAATAAGATAGTTTATTTCAATCAAACAATGTTGAAAGCCTTCTTTAAGAGGCAATTGAACTCCTAAGATCATCGCTTCAGCCTCAAACTGCCAATAAAGATAACAATCTTCCTTTTTAATTACTCCAGCTTTTAGAATACACCCTTGATGGTCTCTACTAATTGTTGCGAGTCCTACACAACTAGTTCTGTTATTAAAGGCTACAACATCTTAATAGCTTCAAGATATTCTCTCAAAGCATTTTCAGCATTCTTAACTGCAAGTAAAGGCAGATGATACTCTATTTCTATTATTCCATGTATTTCAATTCAACACAAAAGTAAAATGCGAGCCAAGAGATAAACATCCCTCGTCATTAACATATCCACAGTATCACGCCACCAATTTGAAATATTACAGCAATTTATAACAACAGGAATGTAAAAATTGGAAGATACAAACCACAGAGGCCCTTACATGAAGCAATCAAACAAAATATAAATAATAGACTCAGATTTAGCTCCACAAAAAATGCAAATTAATAATTACATATATAGTTATAAGACTAGAAAAAGCACATTTTGAACATATTAATTTAAGTAGAAAACTCAAAATCACACAATTCTTTCAAGTTTCAACAGCAACACCAACAGCAGCTGCAGCCGGCCGGAGATGGCAACTATACAGCTGGAGACAACAAGAGCAGCAGCAACAAAACCACCCTCGGAGCAACCAAGACTGAAACGAAACACCATCAAACTTCTAATTATTAAAGATTATTCTCAACATTGAGCCAATCATGGACTTGATTAATGTGTTCCTCAAACATCAAGCCATATATTAGTAAGATAAAAAAATCCTTATATGTCGTTGTGCTTGAATTGCATACATCCATCCATGACCTTCAACATTGAATGCATAAAAGATAACTCAATCGTCTATGCAGAGACCTTTTGATGCAATAAAATGTCTCCAATTGTCACCAGAGAAACGTGGATGGGCGCGGTTTTATCTTATTAAACAAGTAAAGCTATGCACTTAATTTTCTATAATGTCAATTACAGTAATATCGCATCTACCTTCACCTGGTGCAATTCAAAAATCAACAAGCTCAGCTATTGGAATTGTCACAACTCCCACTTCCATAATTAAGCTTTTTAAAGAACTGCTTTAACAGTAGAGGAGAGGTAGTCTAGCTATCTCAATTGGAAAGTGGTACTTATAGTAGAAGCATGCGAATAGTGTATTTATATTACAAAATCACTAATTACTGCTTTCCTTTTTTATTTTTGGCTTTATTATTCTGGCAAATTGTACTATTGGTGTCAGATGACAGCTTGACCATTAGTGCTGGGAGAAAAGTCTTCAACACTTTGGGTCCCTCCCTCTCCTGTGAATGTGAATGATTAAAATGTTCAACACTTTGGGTGCCTTCTCTATAGGATCTGCTTCCGCAAGATTTCAGTTAATCTTGTAGTGTAAGTACGTCCAAAAGAGTTCAATAAGCTGGAGGTACATATGTATATGTTTTAAAGTAATATTGTTTTTTTAAATTGGTTGAAGCAGTTTAATTTTTTATAACAAGAAAGAGTAGGGAAAAAAATCTATTATTTGGTATGAACTATAGGCATTCAGACCCCACTGAACTTTGATTAATTCAGTTCAACCGGAATAGAACCACAAGGGCGGCAAATGAACAACTAATTCAACGCGGCTGCATATACTAAACACTACAACAATTATTACCTATAGCTTTAGAATGATTTGTGGCTAAATCTATAAATTTTGTAGCTAAATGTTTTAGCCACAAAAATAAGTTTTGTAGCTTGCTGTAGCAAGAAATTGTGTAGCTAAAAGTTAGCTACATAATTCATGTAGCTATTTTTTTATATTTTTAGCTACATAACTTATGATAATAAAGCTAATTGTAAAAAGATATTAAATTTAATTGCTAAAAAAATATAAATTGTGTAGCAAAATATTTTAATTATTAGCCACAGAAGTATTATTTTGTAGCAAATAAAATATATATGTAGGAACTGATATATGGAGCTAATAAAATAATATAACATCCCTTTCATTTTAAAATTTAAATTTTAGTTTATCTTTTTTCATTTTAAAATTTAAATTTTGGTTTATTTTAAATGATATACATATATATATATATCTTTTATTATAAAAGAAAACTAATAATTTTTTTTATAGAAAAAAAATAATAATTTCTATTTATAATAGGAAGAAAATTATTTTTATTGTTTGTTTTCAATGTGGGATTTAAAACCTTTTGATTTCACATTTGTATTTTGTTAATTAGCCACAATTTAATTATTGTAACTAAAATTGTATAAAACTTGCTACAAATTTTTGTTGTGGCTAATAATGTATTTTAGCCATCAATCTATTTGACTTGTAGTTAATATTATCTATTAGCCACAACATTAAATATTATGACTAAAATTTTAATTTTAGCCATAAAATAATTCATGTTTTTGGCTAATCAATATTATTAGCTACAACCTTAATTTTTATAGCCAATTATCCATGGCTAAATATATAGTAAATATTTTAGCTATATAACTTTTGATGCATGTGGCTAATAAGTACAATTAGCTACAGAGTTGTAATTTCTATGGCTATAAATTATTTAGTCACAATCTTTTTGTTCGTGACAAAATTTTGTAGTTATATGTATGAATTGTAGTAGTGAAAACTCGAACTCGAAATCTCGCTTAAGCGGAAACAACCCTTATAATTGATCCAACGGTTGTTGCTTAAAAAAAAATTATTCTTAAATATTAGTAGCAATGTTTTGTGATATGGAAAAAAAAAAGGGATAATTACGCTAGCCCCCTGTGTTTATGCATATTACACTATTTCATCCCTAACATTTGAAAAAATATTTATTCACCCCTGAAAATTACAATCATTATATTATTTCACCCCTGACAGAGGGACTAATGAGTATGAACTGTTGCAAATGTCATGAGTGAATAAATATTTTTTCAAATGTTAGGGATGAAATGGTGTAATATGCATAAATACAGGGGCTAGAGTAATTATCCCTAAAAAAAAATGCTTCATGGTTTTTCATTCGAATCATCAGTGCCGGCTTTTGAGATGCAAAATTATTAATTAATTATTTCGCAGATTCTGAGAAAATATTCAACATCTGATAGTGGTCAAGGCAGTTTTTTTTTTTTTTTTTCCTTCCATTGCTAAAATTTAAGTGGTTTAATTTCCAGCATAGTACAAAAGCAGGGACGAGGTGGGTTGGGCAATTGGAGTCGTTAAATTGGAGTGATACTTGGTCCATTTCCAAATTGCTCTATCAATCAGGTAGCTTGATGTGATTGAGGACGCAACATGGACGGTTCAGTGGTAGAAGCATTGACAAATGAACAAACTAATTAATTATATATTGTTTTATTTGAAAAAGATGCTTACTAAACCGTACAAGACGGATACTACACAATTTTTCAAACTTAGACCACCTTTTCTTTTATCATTATATTGCTTTAAAACATTATTTTGCTATAAACTAAAAAAATAATAACCATATTATTACATAATTGATGTTCCCTAATCTGTCTAGCATTAAAATTTATATTTATTACCAATCTAACTTAACATTTACTATTCTCAAAAAAAAAATAAAAATAAAAAAACTTAACATTTGCTACCCTCGCATTTAAATTTCATATTAGATCATGACTACAAGAATATTTTAAATTGGATTTTCTTCATCCAATGCCTATATATACAATCCGAGGTGGTTGCGAATAATACAACCCAAACCCACTTTATGCTCAAGCAAACATACAGCAGCATCTGTATTCAACTTAAAGTGATTCAATGATAATGGAGGATTCCAGCAATCAGGCTTCTGCTTTGGAACAACAATGTCTCTTTCATGTGCCTTCTGAAACTCACTTAAGAACAACAAAGCTCGCTCAGAAACATCCACAGGATCAATATCCATTTCGAACTAATAGCCACATGAGATCATTTAAATATGACCCACAATTATCAATTCAGTTTTTGAGTTTAAATTTTCATAATCACTACTCATGTATATAAATGAAAGTTTATTACGATGAATGATTACCTCTATTTTATTATTTGTTGAATATTTTTTGGTCATTTCTTATCTGTAATTTTTTTTAATTATAGAAAACACATATACCACCTATGTTTAGATTGAGGTTAAAGGAGGGTAAATGTTACTTATGTAAACCATTAATCCCCTTTAATTCTATTTAGCAAACTTTAAAACATAAATGTTAACAGTTAACCTCATTTCTATATATTTTTGTTAACCTAATTGGGAGTAGGATAAAGGTATGTAAAAATTTATTTTATTGAATATTTCATTTTTTAATTATTTTATGCTTATTTATAAATTAATTTTCTTCTTTGTTTTTTTTTTACATTAATGAAACATAAATCAAATCTATACAAAATGTATAAATTAATTTATTTTTCTTTATTTCTTTTTATGGATAGGAAAGTATAAATATATATTATGTAAATTTATCTTCATGAAATTTTTCTAATAATTTTTTAAGTATTTGATATTTTAAAAATTAATTTTATTATTTATGAAAATTTAATAATTTATTTATTTATATTATTTTAAGGTGTAATACATATATGACCCATGTACTTATCACTTTTTGTTAGTTTGACACCTCAATTTATAGTTTTGTTATTTTAACACATGAACTTGGCTAAAATGTAATTGTAAAACCCTTGTCAGCACAAATGGCACGGAATAGCGAATTAACATATACCACATCATAAGGGTTTAGTTGACCAAAAACTACAAGTAGAAGTGTCAAATTGATAAAAAGTAACAAGTACAGGGGATGGTAGATACATTATATCATCATTGAAAATATTTTTCAATTTTTTTCTTAAAAAAGAAAAAATGAATAATTGCCAAATTTATTTTATAGGGATCTAAAAGTAATTTTTAAAAATACAATTAGATTCTTCAAATAAATTTAAATAGAATTGACACAATTTGTAAAATTGAAAAAATAAATTGAAATAAGTTTTAAAATAGAATTTATTTGATAATTACCTAAAATTGAGGATAAAATAAATCATTTTTTCTTATATTTATGAAGTCGTGATGGATATCTAGTATTTTTAGCTGGGGCGTAAATAATAAATCGTATTATATTTATAAAGTCATGGTGGATATCTAGTACTATTTGCTGGATGTGCAATATTAATTAGAAAAGACATGATCTATGTTTTATTGGCATACTCCAGACATTATGATCCAGAAATTGTGTTATGTTATATATTATTATTTTTTTACAATTTTCTTCGTAATTAAGGGTTATAACAGTTTTGATTAATTCGCAACAATTTGAATAGGTAAACTCTGTAATAAAATAAAACTTTTTTAATATCTATTTTTTTAAAAGAGTTAATTTTTTTGCCACTTGATTATTGCTTCTAAATTAAAAATATGAAACAGTAAAAGAGACTCAAGGTAAAATTTATCAAAAGTGATAGATAATTAATAGATAAATGAATAAGAAGAAGAGAATAAAATGTCAATAATTAAATATTTATTTGTTATTAAGGGTTTAAAAATTTAATTGACGAAGCTCCTATCAGTTTCAATTATTAATTAATTTTAGAAGAATTGGTATAAGTAAGGATATGTAGCTTCAATAAAATTAAAGCCATGATCAGATGAAATATTTTGTAATTAGGTTTTGAATTAGTAAATACGTTAATTAGAAAAGCACTCTTACATTCAAATAAAAAAAAACTAGAAAAACACACTTGGTACATATTAATTTAAGTAGCAGCTGTCAGCTGGAGAAGACCGCAGCAGCTGATCAAGGCTTCAAGTAGCAACCATGCATAGAGAACCCCTAATTCTAACCCTAATAGATGTAGCAAAGCTTATTCACTAAATATACTATTACAAGCAACATCACAATCAAAATACCTTAAATATTTTATAATTGAAGTAAAACCTTCAATTAGCACCAGATATGTCAGGCTTTGGATGGCCTTCTCTTCTTGTTGAAAAAGTAAATCTATGCACTGAATGACGAGGATCTGATTCCCCGATAATGGGATTCATTTTTTCTGGCTTCGATTTTGTAGTCAGTATTAGTAGCACGATCTTTCTCTTCAGAGAAGATGATATTATCACCTTGCTCCAAACCTTTAACCCGAACGTATTGGAACCAACCATCATAAAACTCTAGTGTTGGAGATAATCCTGTAGTACTATCTCTACAACGAAACGTCCACGTTATTCCACTGTCATCTTTAACTCGCAAATCAGTCCCTCTGTCGAGAGTTTGAAATGCTTTCATACAAGTATCGGGAACTGATAATCCTGTCTTAAAATCTTGGTTTTCTAATGTTTTTGAGAAGATCAACATTGCTAGCTGACTTCAGGTTATGTTTTGCAAGTTCAGATGGCTGTAATCTTTATATACATATGAGCATTGTTGTACTTTTTCTATTGGATTGATGTTTAGTATCTTGTGGGTCCTGATAATAAAAGAAAAGCTACAAATTTTTTTTTTTAATATCAGTATCAGTATCAGTGTCGGTTATTATAAGATCCCTGGTTCAAATTTTGTTCTCATAATTTCTAAAATTAATTTACAATAATTAAAAAAAAAAAAAGAATCAGTATGTTCTCTTGATTTTTTTCTTTTAAAGATGTAGTCATCATTAACAGAACAGGATAAATTATAAAAAGTAGCTTAACTGGTAGCATGACGAGCGGCATACAAATCACTAATTAGTCTACCAAGTCTCCGTCATTTTATAAGCTTTGACGATATATTGAAGTTTCTAGAGAGTTTGGATAGTGCATGTGATCAAGATCATGAATATATACAATGATTGAGCTTTATTAGCTCATAATAGTCAATGACATGAATTCTGAGATGGACATTATCAATCAACTTAATCGTGGTTATTAGTAACCTAATCAATCGAAAGAGTGGATATAAAATTAACAAGTTAAATGAGCTGTTCTTTCTTTTAGTTGAATAAATGAACTTCGGTGTATTGTCTACGCCATTGAGATGACATCATTAAGATGATATCATTAAGATGATCTACTAGTATTTGTCATTAGTCAAATACTACCTTTTTTTTTTTTTCTTCAAAAGTTCCAAGTTTAAAGAGGCTCAGGTGTTGTTATAAAACTATTTGCTGTCAATAAAAAGTTGCAGCTTATAATATGGGAATGAAAAAGTGCCTCATGGTTTTTCATTGGAATCATTAACCATTCTGTAAGCTGTGCCTGTAACTTAAGATAGTTTCTTGTTTAACAGCACTTCCATAGATTAAATATGGATGAATAAAAGGCATTCAACTTCATCCATTTATTGATTTTTCATTTTGAGATTAAAAGAAAAGGATTGTCAGGTATATAATTATCGTATTTAGAACATGCTTCAGTGTAGAAAGTAAGATTTTGCAGGATCCTATAACTTTGACTGACTAAATCATTTAGAAATCATGCCAAGCAGACTTAAGAATTTTTTTTTTTTTTTTTTTTAAAAAAAAAGCTACCTTACCAATTATTAGGCATACCTTTTGTTCCACATATTAAGAAGGGTTATTATAGAATATTACCAAGTCTCTATCACCTTCAAATTTTTATAAGCTGTGACGATATATTTAAGTTTCTAGAGGGTTTGAATAGTTGGTGTGTTAGAAATAAATAATTGAGCTCGAACTCAATGAAAAATAATCAAGCAAGAGTTTTTATCGAGCACAATGGAGTTTAGAAATAAATTTAATTTTTTAATTTTATAAAACTTAGATTATTTATTTATTTATTTTGAGTATACAAATAGTGGGGAGGGAGAAATACAAATGTGGGACGCAGGTCTCGAACCTGAGACCTACAGGTGTCCGTGCCAGGACTTTAACCATTAGACCAAGCAACAACGGACGGATTATTTAATTTTTAAATTTATGTTAGCTAATTATTATATAATATGACTATTATTACTGATATATAATTATAAAATTAATTCATATAACTGTATACTTATAAAATCAATATATATAATAAAATAATATTTGTCGAGAGTTTGAAATGCCTGCACACAAGTCTCTTGAACTCATAATCTTCCCTCAACATCTTGGTTTTCTAAGATTGCCATTGCTAGCTGACTGCAGATTATGATTTGACAAGTTCAGATGGCTGTAATCTTTAGGAATAAAGTTCGATATGGTCCTTTAACTTTTTATAAAAGTTCAATTTAGTCCAAAATAACTTTTTTGGATCAATTTAGCACGAAACTTATCCAAAACGGGTCACTTAATCCCATTTTATATCTTTCAATAAAGCGTGTAACACACGCGTTGGTTTACAATTAAAAAATTAATATCTCATTATAATACCTTACTTTCACTTCGTAATCTTTCATTCTTCCTATTTCTATCCCTAATTTTTATTTCTCTCGTTCTCTAAAAAAGGGATAGACTCTTCCACCACCATGGCCACCGTTACTGTTCGCTGTTCTTCTTCCACCAACGCCGCCACTACCGTTGCACTTCTTCCACTACCACCGTCACTGACGCTGTTCTTCTGCCACCACCACTTTCAAGCACTCTTCACTTCCTCTCCAATCTCTCCTCTCTTCGCCGCCATCACCACCAAAAACACAAAAGGATGATCGGAGCTTCTCTTGATGCCACAACTAACTACCGCAACCACCACCTGAAGCCACCATCCTCCGCCTCCACCACCACTACATCCGTAGCGCAATAATCAAATTCCTATAGCTACGGTGGAAGGCGCTGGTCATACCTTCTGTCAGATTGGTCATCAATAGCACATAGCTCAATCAAATTCCTCTGTATCCTTTACTTTTCTTAATTTTATTGAAAGTTATTGACATTTGTGTGTTCTTCCCTTTCTAAAAGTCCTGACATTTGATGATTTATAAAAGTCAGTTTGTGTTTGCCGTTTGTATCAAATTTGTAAGGAGACCACAATAGCACATTGTCGTTTGATGATTTACGGGTATGTTTTGTGTTGTGGGAAGAGGTTTATTGAGGAAGGAAGGTACTTGTTCGACAAAATGCGTGAACAAGATTGTGTTTCTTGGAACACCATGATGGCAAAATTATCTCAAGATTTTGATGTGAAAAGGATAATGATGGCAATGATTGAGTCTGTAACGACGCATAAATGTGATAATTTCTCAATGAATGTACTGCAGTCCAAGCTCTGGACATTGTTGCACAAGAAGAGGTTCCTAATTATGTTAGATGATGTATAGAATGAAGATCATGAAGAGTGGGACAAATTAGAACTTTTGTTCAGAGGCGGCATTGAAGGTAAAGTCATAATCACTACTCGCAGTAAGAAAGTTGTATTTCTGATGAGCTCCCCATCTGTTCCATATTACCTGGAGGGCTTGGATGAAGAAGATTGTTGGAAGTTGTTCGAGCATCGAGCATTTTGACAAGGAGAAAAGATATATCAGAACCTCTTACCAATAGGGAAGGAGATCATAAAGAAGTGTGGAGGTGTGCCCTTAGCAGTGAAAACTTTGGGAAGTTTGATGTATTTCAAGAGAGGGGTAAAGGAGTGGTTATTTGTGCAGAACAGTGAGCTTTGGAATCTGGGTGTATGCCACACTGGAGTTTTACCAGCTGTCAGATTGAGTTACCTTCATTTACCGTCTTACCTCAAGCACTGCTTTGCCTTTTGCTCTATCTTTCCCAGAAGATATGAAATCTAGACGGAGAAATTAATCCTGATGGTGAATAGAAGCCATGAATCTATCCTTGCAAATGGAAGATTGCAGCAAGGCTGAAAAACAGAGCATAATCAATGAAGGAGAAGAGAAAATGGGAGCTGTGAAAAACTGAAAAAAAAAGATTGTTGTAGGGCTTGTTGATTATTCTTGTTACTTAAGTTTGGTTACGAGTCTTGTGGCAAAAAATCTGGCAACTCTTGCAGGATTAAGGCCGCGTGTATATCTGAAGCAATTTGTATCTCAATTCGGCAAGACGACGAAGAGTGCAGGTGCCGTCGTCTTTCTTCATCAATGGCTTCAATTACCTGGGGCCCTGCTCTCAGGATCGCTCTTCTTTTGCTCTTCATAGCTGCTGTTGTTTCCGCTTGCTTCACTCTACCTATTGAGAAGGTCTGTACTTTTTTCTATCCGGGCATTTTTTTCTCTTAATTCTTGGAGTTTCTGGTTTGAGATTGGCCAAATCTTCCTCCCAAGGATAAAGCTTTTGATTTGATTGATAAGTCCAAATTTTACAATATTGAGTTTCTTTTAATCAATTCTCTATCAAACCCATCTCAATTCGATGCAGTCTTGTGGCAAAAAATGGTGCTCGGTTATTTGTTTGTATTTGTTGGGCGTTGTGGGTTAGCAGGAATAATCTAGTTTGGACAAACAACCGCCATAGTGTTGCTTCGATTTTGAATAGTGCTGGGCAGCTTTTGTTTCAATGGTCTATGGTTCGAGGCCAATGTGGTTCTGTCTCTCAGTCCTTAGCTGCTCGGAATGACGGCGATGTAGTGTGGTGGCCGAGTGTGCAAAGTGTTGGTTGGGTTAAGTTAAACGTCGATGCTACGATTTTTCCCCATTGGAATCGAGTGGGTTGTGGCTTTGTTTTAAGGGATCACACAGGGTCTTTCATCGCTGTTGGGTCTAAGACGTTGGCTAGTCAGTTCACTCCCAAGGCTGCAGAGGCTCTAAGTGTCTGAGAAGCTCTCTCCAGGGTTAAGAAGTTTAGTTTTCTCAACTGGTTATTGAAATTGATGCCCAGACAGTGATTTCCAGCTTATGTCTTCCTTTTGGCAATTCTGCTGTTGATCTTGTTATTTTAGATAGTGTTCATTTGTCTAAACAGTTTCAGAACATTGTGTTTGGGTTTGTGAGGAGGTTGGCGAACGAGTTGGCTCATGCTTTTGCCCAACTTGCTCGTTCTGTTGTTCCAGGAATGGAGTAACCCTCCATCATGTATGTTGAATTTGTTGGCTAGAGATAGCCCAGTCATCATTTAATGAAGAAGTTGTTTTTGCCTAAAAAAAAATCTTGTTAATTTGATGATAATATCTACAGTATTTATTTTTTAGTTTAATTCACGCACTTTTCATCACCCGTGTACCTCACGCTTTATTGAAAGATATAAAATGGCCAAAGGTATAAATTGGACCCTGAATTATGCGCCTAGGACTGGGTTGGATCCTTATGTTTTTTTTGTTCCCATTGGAACTTTTTTTTTCAAAATTGTCTCAAATTGGACCTCACACAGACGGATCCCTAACAGACGTTACAAACATGCACAGTTGGACTAGTGGGATCCAACAAAAAGGGTCAATTTGGAACTTCAACTTTGTAAATTAAAACATATTAGACCTTTACTGAGTACAATTAAGTCATATAACTTTTTTTAGTACAATTAAGTTCTATATGTTAATAAAAAATTAATTTTAAGGGTTACTAACAAAAAAAATTGATAAATATTTTTTAAAATATATAAATAACATAATTATAAAGTTTTAAAAGTTTTTAAACCTATAAAATATATTTTTTAATTTTTTCTTGAA
>CATIWK010168063.1:0-20225 GCA_949634005.1 Mallotus japonicus
AGTTTAATGTCTTATTATTTATATTTTTAAAATTTACATAATTATTTATATTAATTACATATATTATTAATTATATTCACTTGATTAGAGAATAACACTGAATAAATATTATGAACATTATCCAACATTACATAAATATTAAAAATATTTCATAATATTAAAACATTTATTTTTGTTAAATTTTTGTTGCACTTATATAAAATTTTAATTAAGATAATAAATTATTAAACTAATTTATGATTAAAATAAATATAATATTTAATCTCCTTAAATTTATGAATATATATTAAAAATATTCCAATTGGATGAATATGTAAAAAATAAAAAGTATGGGTGTAATTTGTAAAGATAATAAAAAATAAAAAAGTAGTAAATAATAAGAGATATAAAAGAATATACTGAGATATTCTTTTTTGGTGTGTAAATTGATGTTATGAGTTGAAGATAAAACATTGCACAAACACAAATTTGATGTAAAATTTACACCAAATTTGTGTTTTGGGTTGGAGATACCCTTAAGTAGATATATGTGAAAACAAGAGTTTGATTCCTTCAAAAAGAAAAAAAAATCCTTCATGAGAAATGTAATTATAAAAGAACCCACCTTTCATGTGTAAATCAATCAACAAAACCTTTTTATCATTTTCAAGTGTATATATATATATATCAACAACAGTCTACAGGCATTGTGCTGAAGAAATACAAATAATTAAAGATGAAATAGTAAAAACACCATTCCCATGTTTTTGCGGGTCTTGCTAACTTGATCTTGTTCAAATCTGGATAGAAAGGGAAAATTACAATTATACTATCAAAGACAGACAAAATTTTCTAGGCTAGGAGGGTTAATGAAGGGCAACTCCCCCCAATCACAGTTGACAAAATGAAGCACATATACTTAAAATCATTTCGTAATAGCAGTAAAATGAATGAGCATCTGGCACGTTTCTTAAATGTGCTTTGGCATATCACACATGCAGGCATGTTCTTTCCGGCGAAGTCATATCATTCTCATCTTGGCATGGTGTGGTTCAATGTTTCTTCCCAAAGAGCAATCTTCATGCTTTGTTGGGTGTAACTCGCTGCTCATTCTTTACTCCTACTCTTCCTTGCACCCTTTTTCTTTGCTTTTCTCAAAGCTTCTCTCTTCTCCTCTCTGCAGCAGTTATAGAATATTTAGCTTCTAATTCTACCAAAATATACCATGTTCCTTACAGGGAAAAAAAGGCAAGTTAACTAACAACTCATTGACATTACTTTTCTTCACATTTAAACATGGTGCTCATATGATATACACCAAGTTCAGCATATTGTAATACGAATTCCATTAAAATGATTGAATCATGCAGTTTTTTTGCTTCTAAAAGTAGCATGTGAGGAATGGAATTATTCAAAACAAGAAATACATGACACCTTTGTAATGAACAGAAATATGCTATAACATGGAGACAGGCATCTACCTGACTTTTGAGATTTCATCTCTGGATGGGAATTTCCTTTTCCTTGTACTCTTAGCAGTGGATGGAGATTCCACATTTCCATTATCAGAAACACCATTACTATTTTCCTTACCACTCTTTACTTTTTCCTTAGTGTTTTGTTTTTTCGCACCACCTTTTTTCTTCAAAGGGTCAGCAGCTTTTGTTTCCGTATCGCCTTCATTTGGATCAGAAGCTTGTTCCACTGATTCTGAAGGTTCAGATGATCCAGCAGTAGGTATTGAATTGCTCATTTTCTTCAACTGCATAATTAATGCAAGTTAAAAGGTCAAAACAGTCAAACAAAAGCTAAGAGATCCAAAACCATAATATAAATGTTTTCCTAAGAAGCTAAACCAACACTCCGATCACTTCTGTCCCAATAATGGGTTGTAGGAGAGGTAACCGAGATTCTCCTTAAAACCCTTTAGTTTTGTTATCGGCAATTGTTGTACTTATCATCCCCCACTTTAAGAATGGGAAGTTAACAATCACAAAGATCAAGCACTAAAGGTTTGAAAGTCTGCTTTGCGTTATAGGAATTATAGCACCCAATTGACTACTCATTTTGCCATCTTCAAACCAAAGCCACCCCATCAATGTTTAGCCTTTTACACGAGCATGGTCACCATCATGCATATGAAATATACAAAAGCATTTGCTGGTTATTATCACAAATCAATCTTTAACAAGTTCCTTACATAGTTACAAGAATGTTGCATGCTTATTTATGGTTATTGATATAATATTATGTGGTGGACATTAGTCTTATGTACAAATGGTGATCGTCATGCATGTGAAAGATCCTGAATCATGCATTGATTATTGTCATAGATACGTAGACTTTGAAACAACTGTTTTAGTTGAATACAAGCGTAAGCAAGTCTATTTAGGGTTATTGGTCATGATAATATATGATATTCTCCTCAATTTTCCAACTTGAGAATTGAAACCACACAATTATGGAAAAAATTTGGATTTGCAGTTTGAAATTGGTCTTATAAGTTAGCGCAGTTATAGAAGCAATGGATTCATTCAAGTGAAAGATCCTAAAGCTTTTCTTGGCTAGTCACAAAAATGGCAAATCTTGAACAAGGGCTGTAGTCAATTACAAGTGCAGGCAATCGGGAAAGTTAAATGCCTAAGCAAAATGCCGAGACTCAATGGCCAATGGCATTTCCACAATCAAGATGTATCTTTGCCACAAAATGTCAAACCCAAGAAAATTATGCCAATAAAAGGCCAAACATAGTCTTGACAAAACGAGAAATGGCATTTTGAAGATCAAGGCTTACCTTTGCAACAAAAAATCCATCCATGTTGTGAACATGCGGATAGAAACGTCTTGTCTTCTCCAAAGATGGGTGAAAACGATGTTCCCTAAAGCGGATAAACCTTATAAAGGAAAGAAGCATCATTATTATTACATTCAAATTGAAATATTAATCTGCGACAGTGTCACAGTGCATACAATGAAGATCTGGGCATTACCCTGGACGCCCAAAGTCGAGTCCACAGGGCACCAGTTTAACATCTCTTTTCTTAAGTGCATAGTCAATGACTGCTTCATTCTGCAAGACAAAAGTTTATAATAAGGAAGACAAGAAAGCAAGGGTAACTGGAAATCAAAACGGCATCCTTACAAACAAACCTCAGCAACCATCATGGAACATGTGGAGTAGACAACGTATCCCCCAGATTTTGACTTTGCGTCAACCAAATCAATTGCAGCAAGAATTAATTGCTACAGAACAAGGATGTAAAGTGTTTAGGAAAATGCCCACACAATAAATGAAAAAGTAATGATAACAGAAAATAGAAATTGTAAGTGGCAAAAGGACAAATTACGGTAGAAAATTATAATTTCTCCGAACAGCGCAAAACATCATGTTGCCAGCTTCTATGAAGAAAATATGACAACTTTCAAGAAAAAGAAGAGTTAACCATTTTCCGAACAGCACAAACATCATGTTGTCAGCTTTGGTGAAGAAAGTATGACAATTTTCAAGAAAAAGAAGAGTTAACCATTTTCCAAATCCCAGTACAGGTAAGTTTTATTTTGCAAAGAGAGAATAACTATATCACACCTTTACTCATCTGTAACCTTTGTTACAAGACACAATAGTTCCTAAATGAAAATATGCAGTACTCAAGGTGTGAAAAAATACGGCATACCTTCTGCAAAAAGGCACATTTCTGTATATCTTCAACGCTCTTGGAGGCTTTAACTGATTCATCTTTAGATATAACCTACACAATAATAAAAATCATCATAACTTAATCAAGTGCCAAGTAATAGGAATCCAATGCTTGGGTGCATTTCCAAAGGAGTTACTTACCCCAGTCCCACTGCAGGGAGCATCCAACAACACTCTATCAACTGTGTTGTGACCCAAAACCTTAAGAAGCTGTGATTATTAAAGGAGCAAAATTCATTAGACATGTTAGAGAGTAGAGCTGTATTCAAAAATTTTATTCAACTGTTGAGAGTATGGGCATAGATATGGCTTTATTCATCAAAAGAAAAAAAAAAAAAAGACCTTGAATTTGATAATTCTTTTGTCATCAAATGTCACATTGCACTTGTGGTATCAATGTCTAAAACTAAATAATTTATATCAACCAAAAACTATATGGTATTTTAAGTGTAAAAGCCACCTAATCAATAGCAATGAATAAAGTCCTTTTATCAATAAATTTTTGCAAGTCCTTGAAAGAATTAAATGCAAAGAGGAAAGCAAAGACACTAACCTCCCTACCATCATAGTTTGTAACTATGGTGTTTGTTACTCCCATGCGATGCAAATTTGCAGTGAGTGACTTTAGCCTTGGTACCTTGATCTCATTTGCATAGATTACTCCTGGTGACAATTGCAATTTAATAATAAGAATCTGAAGTTGCACATTTTAAATATACAAGACTAGAAAGAAGGGAAGGCAGATATATCCACAATGACAGCGTAAAAACAAACATAAGGTACTTTTTTGATAGTAAGGCCTTCTATTAGAAGATAAAAATGCATAAAGGAAAGGAAAACAACTTTTTAGGAACCATACTGAATCCACTTGAATAACCACGTACCACTATTTTTCATTAGAGCAGCAATGTAAGTTGTTTTACCTCCAGGCGCAGCCCTGAAATATATGTAAATTGTTACCAATGAAACAAGTAATTCCTCTTGCTATGACTACCACAGTGGCAAAGCAGCAAAATGCATCTCTAAGACCAAGGTGAAAATAAAATAACACCTCCATCATAGATATCAACATCCCCACTACATTGCAATCAAGGTATGCACGCTATATATATATATATATAGAGAGAGAGAGAGAGAGAGGGCACTGTTTAAAGAAAATATTCAAATGCAACACAAGTTTTTACTACTACAGCAAACTGATTGATCAATATATTAGTACTGATTGATCAATATATAGGTGGCTGTGATTCTTTCACTATTGGACATCTCTTTATTCGCATTTTTGTCTCAGATTGCATCAAATAGTTATAAAACAAAAACTTCTTGGTATAAAATTTCTTAACATTTCACAAAGGATCATTATACCATGGTATCATAGATATTATTATCAGATGGAAAAATTGGTGAAATAAACAGCATATTAGGATGACATAGCAAACAAGTAGCTTATCCACAGAAAAAAAAGGTCATTTCTTACGCCATATCAACAATCCGTTCCTTTTCTTGAGGTGCAAGGGCCATCACAGGCAAGAATGAGTTTGCACTTTGCAGCTGTGGACAAACAACAGTTGAACACTACATAATCCATTCAAATATACCAAGACAAAGACTGAAGAGGACTAGAAAAGGTTATTTACCATGTAGAATCCAGCCATATATTCTGGAGTGGCACCAATAGGCACTTGCGAATCATACACGACCAGTCCAACCTACAATACATTACACGACTCAAACCCTTGTCTGATAATGTATGGTAAAATAAAAAAAAAAAAATGAAAGAGCAATTACCTTTGACCACTTGCTCAAAGGATCAAGGTTTACTCCTCTGTTTAAGAGTACGTCAGCCAAATCCCGTCGCCGGGTCTAAGCACACAAAATTTCATTGTCATAAATATGGAGCAGGGAATGAATAACAAATCAGAAATATGAGTGTAACAATCAAAAGTCATGTTTTACCTTTAAAGTGTTTGTTCTTAAGCATATAGGCCGTGGCTTTTCACAAGCCTCGACAAGTTCTATGAGTTCATTAACCGGAAACATCTGCAAGTCATAATGCAACTCATGGTTTATAACCTCACATCTAAGACAAAAAAAGGACAGTCATAGTGGACAAGAGAACAGGTAAAAACCAATGAACTACCTCCACCAAAACTCCAATAAGGAAATCATTGTAACCATAATATGAACACAGATCCATCTTAAGCTGTTCAACATACTGCTTCCTTGTGACTCCCTCTTGCTTCAAATCTTTGAAATTTGACAGCACTCGAACAACTAAGAATAAAAGATTTATTAATTATCAATAAGAGCAAAGTGAATTCTTCCTGAAAACAGTTGAAACTGAAAAGAAGGGTAATGATGTTACTTTCTCTGATCCTTCTCTGAAGATTTTGAAGATCAGGGGGCCTGCGTGCTTCATCTTCAAGTTCCTAAGCCAATTGATTAAACAAAAGTATATCAACACACTATAAGAACAAATACAAGACAAATTTAAGGAAAGCTGAGTAAACACAGAAACAAAAGCAGAGACAAATATTCACCTCCTTGGTTGGCAATCTGAACTCATCGGATTCTTCTGCAATGTTGAGTCTCATTTCTTCCTCGGCATCTTTTTCTTCCTTTTCCTTCTGTAAATCAATAGCTCTTGACTTTTTCTCGATATCAGATTCATCTGAATCTGAATCTGAACCTGAATCCATACCAGAATCTAAGCCCGGACCTTCCCCTGCAACAACATAATAAGAATTTAAAAAAAAATAAAAAAAGTATAAAACAATAACAAAGAGGGAAAAACAGAACAGTAAACACTGACTGCAGTAATTGTGTCACCTTCGTCATCACTTCCTTGTAGAAAATCGTCAGTGATTGGATCATCACCATCAGAAAGAATATCAGAACCAGAACCAGAATCAGATCCTAGCTCTTCAACATCATTTTCAAATTCCTCAATTGGGCTATCAAAATCATCATCCAAAATGTCATCCTTGGTCGGGGTTTTTCTTTTTACAGTGAAAAGATCATTTTTTAGCTTCTTTTTCGGTGGAGGTTTATGTGATTTTGACTTGGAGCCCTTTTTCTTGTTAAGTGCAGTAGGTGTTGCCATTAAAGCTGTGTAATGTATCAACAAAAGAGGCTTTAGCTTAACAGAAACAAGAAACAAAGCAATTGAATTCAAATTGTTACTTAACATTATTGTCAAGAACAGAGCTTTTCTATATAAAAATGGATAAATACTATAGCTTCACAAAACCCTAATTATCGCATAACAAGCAATTATTTCTTTTCCTATAAATTAATTTGATCTTTCAAGTTCAAAAGCTGAAAAAAAAAACAGTAGAAAAATGAAAGAAAGGAACTCACCTGAAACTTGCTGGTAGAGCGGCGCCGGTTCCGGTGGCGTTGGTGTAAAAGCGAAAGTGGAACAGAGAGCCGGGTGTGTTGAGTGAAAAAGGTGGAAGAATATTAGGGTTTAGGGTTTATTACAGGAGGCTGTTGCTGCGACCTGCGAGAGAGGCAGCTTATTCTACATTTTTTTTAAAAAAAAGGGAAAATAAATATTCCACGTGGTGATTTTTGATTGGGATCTTGTCAGAAATGACAGAGTGGCAGTGAAACCTGTAAAAATATATTTCATTGTGGCTATAACATGTGCCAGGTGGCAATGCCACATGTGCTCACTGTCCACATGGCACATGACCCATGTAAACACATGGACATAAAGGTTGAGTTGGACATGCCAATTATGTATTATGTGCAACGTGTAATTGCCACTTGCCACTTACAGTGATAGGGAATGACGTGCCTATACATTAAGCAACTATGGCAATGTTGTTCATGCCATCTAGGCACTTTTTTCTTTGATGTGGAAATGATTTTTTTTTTTTTTTTTTTTGTCATACATCAAAGAAAAGGGAAACACAAACTTAAAGTACGAGATCTCGAATCCAAAACTTCGTAATGTTCATGGCAACAGCATGACCAGTTGGCCAAGCTTCACTGGACAGTGTGGAAACGACACTTAAATCTTATAATTAATGATGTTAAATTTCCGTTCGAAGAAATTGAAAATTTAAATAATATGAACATTTTATTAGATATTTTAAGATAAATAATTAATTAAATTAGTGAGAAGTTAGTTAAGTGATCACTCATTTTTAGAGTATCTTGAGATATAAGATTTCACATGATTTAGAACAATGCTTTGTCGAGGAAAAGTACGAGAAATAACATGAGATAAAAGAGGAATATATTTTCATTCTGTTTGGCTATTAAAATTTTTAGGAGTAGAAGAGAATTTGAGAAAAATTATTTTCCTCATTTCTTTTATATAAGGTGAAAATCATTACACTTCAAATTGGGGTGTAAATAATTTCAACTTCAAATATTTTCTCTTTTTTCCTTTATTGATTATTGTTAAGTTATCAAATATAACAAAATCTAAATAATTTTTGTTTTCTTCCTTTCTCTTTTATTTTCTTCCCTCTATAGTTATCATGCATGGTATAAAAAGAAAAAGTTGCCCCTATTATATAGTTAATTAATATTTAGGTTATAAATTTTCCTATCACTTAAAAAATAAAATAATTCATTTTAAGGTAGTTAAACAAGTCTTTGTTCACTAACAAAAGTTCAATGCAAAATAAATAATAAAAAAAGTATTGATTATTGATGATTGATGATTGATGATTGATGATTGATAATGTTAAGAGGATGATCTTAATTATATTCTTTCACAATTTAACTCACAATTTTTTTTTTCTCTCTTCTGAAAAACAGAAATGGCAGTTTTCTTTTGAAACAGAGAACTTTTATTTTTTTGTGAGTGAGTACGTAGTTAAGGGATAATTTTTCTCTAAAAACATTTTAAAATGTAAATTTCGAATTCTATCATTATCAATTTAAAAAGGAGGATTATCCCTGATACGTAGTCCTCTTTATTATAATAAATAAATAAATAAATAAAATCTAGCACTCACATTAATCTGAAAAAAAGATGTAATAAGATGTAATAATTGTTTGCAAAGCAATGGCACTTTCACATTGCTTGTCTCTACATCACTAATGGTATTACACAAAGTTGGAACCAGGGGCAAGTAATTAGGCCACTATCCTCTTCGATCAATTCTATTTTTATTTTACACCAGTGTAAAATATTTAAAATATATGTTACAAATATATCAATGGAAGTAATACATCAAATTTCGACAAAAATTCCTCGTAAATTATTTTAGATCCATTCTAAATTACATGTCCCAAAGCGGATACAATATTTATTTTTTTGGTTGAAATAAAGCAGGGCAACGCCTAGAAAAACAAAGAGCAACTAAGTGCTTACAAATGACTGAATCGACCGACCTTCCAGGTCATTACACAAGAGACTAGCTAAGTGAGATTCTGGAGATGGCAGAAGAGTTAATCCCCATTCAGCTCCCAAAGCCTGATTAGCTATTTAATCCGCGCACTTGTTTGCCTCTCTGAAGACATGTTTGACGTTTAACATTCCATCTCTTGTTCAATATATCTTTGAACAAAAAATCCAGAACATAGATTTCAGGCATGCAAAACAGAAGGCAAAAAACTCGTCCCATATGGTGTCATCTTCTACGTAGTTGCCCTGCAACGTTGAAAACCAATGACATTACACATAGAACAATTACCATAGAGAAAATCCCAGATGTAAATCCAATCGCTGCCATCACCTATGAAAACAATGTATCGCTTTCATTTTCACTACTTCAGGATATTTCCTGGGTTTGTTGTAGCATGGAACTTGAATTTGCATGCTGCATAAATCCATTGTTATTGACATAGGAATCTGGATCATTTAACTTGTCCATTTTAGGACCATTTGGAATGCGATCCTCTGAAGCTTATTGTTACTCAATTCTAAGTTCAAAAGCTTCCCAAAGGTCTATGGTCATTCTCCTAAAAGATTGTCCTGCGACAGGTCCAGACTCTCTGTACTTTTTATGTCAATGGTAATTTTCCTGAGAGCTTGTTGTGTGACATATTTAACAGCTTCAAACGTCTGAGGCCACCTAAAGTCTCAGGAGTCTTGCAAATCGTATCCCTGGACGATCATATACCTCCCTTAAGATGAAATTGGGAACTTGACCAGAAAAATTATTACCAGACAAGATTAGTATCTGCAAAGGTACAACTATACAAATGTTATTTGGCAAGCTGCCTGAGAAAATTGTTCCCTGATAGGTCAAGAAATTCCAACGTCGGAGACTTGTAAAAAGAAGGGGCAAAGACCGTGACACATGCTTATTTCCCTATACTAGCTAATATTAAATGCCTCAAATTTCTGAAATTGAGCAACCATGTCGGAATCTTGCAAGTGAGCAAGTTTTCTTCCAAATAAAGCACAATCATTTGTTCCATCTTTTGCATTGGAAAAGGAATTAAATCGTTGCCATTAAGGAATAAAGATAAAATATTTCAAAGATTAAAGTATCTCGTATGGAATCTCCGTGGAGAAAGAATGCCTCTACAAATCCAAAGATTGCAACTCCATCAACCAGCACAGCCACGATGGGATTGCTCCAGTAAATTTGTTAGCACCCAGAGACAGTGATTTCAAGTTGGTGAGGTTTCCAAGTTGTTCAAGAATCTCTTCATGTGATCATCCAAAAATAAAAGTTTTACATCTCCCGAAGCTCTTCTATACGGCCACCTAATGTCCTGTGACTCAAATGAAGCTTCTCTAGATCCACTGAAGAAAATAATTAACAAATTTAGTTAGATTGGCAAGGCCAGTTTCTAAAATCTCCCCTTTTATTTTAGTTATTAGAAATGTCTAGTGAAAGAGTGGAGTTGGGACATTGGGTGGCATTTTTAGCACAAAAACTTGGACATTTGAGCTGGGAAGGGACTAAGAGGTAGAGATGAGAATCACATGTCAATTCTTGAAAATATAATTTGATTAGCCATGGCATTAGATTATCAATTGGCACTCAACTAAGTCCAAGTGAGAAACAACAGTTTGGTTGAAAAGCCAAAAGAGTATATGCCTGAAAGTTATCAAGATGTCCTATATGGCTGTTTAGTGTACGTTCCCTCAAAAAAATTATGACTCAGGACGAACCCTCTTCAGATTGGTCAAAGAAAACAACTCAGAAGCAATGGATCCGCTGAATGCATTTCCACTTGTATAAAGCTCAACAAGTTTAGTGAAATTGGCAAGCCCAATTACTGAAAGTCTGAAACTTATCTATTAATTTTTCATTTCTTTCATGGTTAAAGTGGTTAAATAATAACTTTTCTGCAAAGGCATCTTGAGGTGCAAGATTTAATTTCTGCTGTTGTTAATTTAAAAAAGAGATAACTACTCCTATTATGTAATCTATCCAAGTTTAAGTTATATGATTTTCCTATTAAAAAAAAAATAAAAATTAACCCCTACTATATTAGCCAGAAACTGCGTCAAAGTATATATTATATAAAAGTAGTGATTTCCACACAAGCCATCTCCTGTGATTAATGTTAGCTCAGCTCGCTTGGCACCATCTCAAATGCTCTTAGACTTAGTCTACTCCTCCACCCAAAAAAAAAAAAAAAAAAAAAGGGCCACTTTTCAATTCAATATATATATAGATATATTTTGGTACCAAAATCAATGGTACATTACCGAATGGGAACGGAGCTAAATTTTTTTTTTTTCCATCTATAGGAGATCTAAAATTTGAGATTTTTCTTAAATGCAAATCTCATTCTTTTTAGGAATGATTTGTACAAGGCCGCCCAAAATTTGGTTTATGAAAGTAGGCTAGTGCATCTCAATTGTCCATCCCTTATCATCCTTGATCAGATCCATCTGTATTCCTACAAGTTTTGAGTATAGCTTCCAGGATACAGATTGAGCACCTGTTCTGTATTCAATTCTGCATACAGTATGATCTACTTTTATTAATAGAAGCAAAATAAATAATTATTGAAAAAAAAGAAACAGTCTGATCCTTGTTTAGTTTTCTTGTCAAGATTTTTCAGTTTGTTAGATTTTTCAAACCAAAATTTAAGGTCTCATACACTGTAGATTAGAAGACACAATATCAGTTACCTTTTATCTTGATATATATGTGATACTGCCAACAGGAGCAAGGACTACAGCAGTTCCAGTGCAAAAAAGATCATCTGCATTTACCAGTTCATCAACCGCAAAAACACATTTAACAACCTGCTTCATACCCAGAAAATTTTCAAAGTCACGAATGAATGGATTTTGCAAAATAAGAAATTGAATATGTACTTTTTGTCAATGAAAGGTGCATGATTATCACCTCGTAACCAAAATCTTGTGCGATTTCTATGATGCTTTTTCTAGAAGTGCACGACCTAAAGGTCCATGATTATCTCCTCGTAACCAAAATCTTGTGCGATTTCTATGATGCTTTTTCTAGAAGTACACGACTTAACACTAATCTAACTAATCAAATACATTTTTTAGCTCCAAAATAAAATTAATAAAAAAAATAAAAATATTCAGCCAAACTCTTTTATGAGACCGAGTAGAGGTCAATCTGTGCACTCTCCCATCCAATACAATATGATAAACGAAAAATTAAAATATTAGAGATCTCATAGAAATATGTGAATTTTTGCTACTAATTAAGAAAGTATGTAGTTGGTGATTGTGTTATTATTGTTATTTATTTATTTTTTTAAATTGAGAGGTCCTATGACTTTAACATCGATGAATCCTGCATCTCAGAATGCCATTGAAAATAAGTTAGCACTTGACTACTCACTCACTGACTTATTTTTTTTTTCTTTAATTGAAGAAAAAGCCATGCAACTTTTGGAATTAAATGAGAGAAGATTTGAGTGGAGATATGGCCCTAATGACAACTACGTACTGACCATTTGGCATTTAGACGACTATTTAGCTTTACGTGGTCTAAAAAGTTCCATATTTTTCTCCTTTTTTTTTTTTTTTTGAAAATCATATTTTTCTCTCTTATATAGTATTTATTATGCCTCAGTCCAAACACCAATTATTCTCTTTATCATTTCATTTTCATTTCTTTCTTCTTTCTTCTTCTTCTTCTTCTCCTCCTCAATATATATATATATGTCAACAACAAAAATCTAGGAATACATTGGTGCTCTTTTCTTCCGGAGGTCGTCTTCTTTTCTTCAAAGAAAGCTTTCCCATTTTGTTGTTTGAGGTTAGTTTTTTCTGCTCATAACACTCCACAATTTGCCTCTACTTATCATGACTCATTACTCATCATGTCTAGCATTAGGAATTGATATCCCCATGCATTTTGCCTGATGCTACTTGCTAATTTTAATTGTTTTTACAAACATACACTTTGTTCATGAGTGCATATATTTTTCTGTTTTTTGTTTTGTTTGTTTGGTGACAAAATAATGTTTCATCGAAAACTATTTACTCTATATGAATTTTGTAAACTATTCATGTGATTTCTTTTTTGCTTAGCGATGAGGGAAGCAAAAATGTCACAACGCACTCGCTCTTTTTTTTTTTTTTTTGGAATCTGTGAGAATAAAAACAAGAACAGAAGACAAATCTTATTGGGTTAATTCTTAAGACCAAAATAATTGGAGAGATAATGAGGGTTGGATTGGATGTGTAAATTGGTCGTAGGACCTAAATCTTACTGGTCTTCAGTTGACGTTGAATGTGCTTCCCACTTATTTGACAAGTAGGGTTTTTCTTTTTTTTTTTTTACATTATCATCATACTTCTTTTCTCTTCCCTCTTCGTGTGCTTGTTTTTTCTTTTTTTTACATTATCATCATACTTCTTTTTTCTTCCCCCTTCGTGTGCTTGTTTTTTCTTTTTTTTTACATTATCATCATAATTCTTTTCTCTTCCCTTTTCGTGTGCTTGTTTTTTCTTTTTAACAACTACATCAATGGGTTAAATTCCAACACCACAAAGAGAGAAGATAGGGAGGTTGATGGTTCGATCCCTGATCTTTTCAACAAGATGTTCACACCTTTTGTCACGTGAGCTATTTATGGGAACCTCTTTTGCATTATTGAGACTTCTTAATATACTCATAGTTTCATTTAGGCTTCAAAATATACCGTAGTTTCAGCCCTAACTTTCGATTTGTTTTTTAACTTATTTTGGGAAATTTTATCACATTTACAGTAGCATAGACTTAAATTGCATTGAAAATTTCTCATTTATTTCCAAGTTTTTCTTGGTCTCATTATCAGTAACTACAAATTACGGTATTAAGATGGAGTTAAACAAGTCAAACCATATAAGTCGTCCGTTTTAGGCTGGTCAATCTGGGCTCTCTTGCCCAAATATGGCATCAACTTATACACTCTGTTGGTCCTTAAAATTATTCTTCCTCTTTTCTTGTTTTTGGTATACCAAAAAAATTCTTCCCAAAAAAAGTTTTGAAAAAAAAAAATTGTTCTTATAGATAACTATGGTTAGTAAACCTTTAACTTGTAATATATCAATCTGATTATGTATTTGATGCAATTGGATAGTTTGCCATAGTCATCTAATGTGCTTTTCTTTAAAAATAAATAAATAAATAAATAAATAAAGAACACTTCTCAATTCATAACTTTAAAATGTTACATATAGTGCTGCATTTGGGATTTCTAAATTACAAATTTATAAACCCAATATTGTTTATATTATCTTATTGACATTAAATTCATTTATGTGTATTCTTTTGGGTCCTAACTTTTCTTTTTCTTTTTTTTTTAAAAAAAAATATTTATATACTACATATTTTCTACCTTAAATCACTCAAATATTTATTTAGTATTATTTTTCAACTAAAACACCACTATATATATACTATAATACTGATCTAATAATTTTAAAAACTAATCTTATTATAACTAAAAAATTATGGTAAGAAAAATTAAAGAAATTAAAATTAATATGATATATTTTATTTTTAATTTATTAAACCAAAAATTTGAGAAGTATCTCTTTTCATAATTCAGCATTAACTCCTAAAATCTTATGTATTGAATTATTAAAATTCACAATATGATATATTTTGTTTTTAATTTATTACTCTTCATTTCCATAAAATAATAATGTCTTTTATTTTAATTGAAACATTCAATTATATTCAAATACAAACACTTTTCTTTTTTTAACCTAAAAATAAAAATATGTAATTTTTCACCCATTCTCTATATTTATTTTATTTTATTTATTCAATAATTATTATTAGCATGCATATTAAAAATAATATATACTCTTAATAAAAAATAATAAATTCTAACTTTTATATTTGATTAATTTGTAGTTTTTATTTTATTATAATTATTTATTTTAGAATATGTATATTACTTGCAGTCTACGTAAAGCGCGATTCTCAACTAGTTATCTATTAAATTAGGAATCTCAAATGTGATGGTGAGATGTTTCATAATTTTATATATAAAAAAATTCAAATAAATGTTGGTTACCATTCATGTTGTTTTCATATAGACATAACCATCAATCCAATTATATCTAAACAGGGTTATGATGGAAGGATTGCTTTAAAAACTCACCATGCTTCAAATCTTTTTGAGTATTAAGATAACATGAAATATTAAAAAAAGTGCTACATAAAAATGAAAATGTTTGATCTCATTATGCTTTTAGATTTTAAAGGAAATTTAAGAAATACAAATGATAAATTAAAATTATATATTAAAAAATTAAAAATAAATTATTTACTAATAAATTATAATATATTTTATAAAAATTATGATCTTATTCTAATAATATATTTTTTACAATATTTATTATAATAAAAATTTATATATTATATATCTAAAATCAAATTATTAAACATTAAAATTACGAGCTCGCTCGTGAGTTTCACGAGCCAAGTTTTGTATAGTTTAAGCTCGGCTCGTTTATTAAAATATATAGCTTTAATATATGAATTCGAACGAATTTTTATCGAGTCAAATACTAAGCTGCTTGCGAGTAGTTCGGCTTATTCACACACCTACTCTTAGACTTAGTCTACTCCCCCACCCAAAAAAAAAAAAAAACCCAAAGGCCACTTTCCCCTCAAAGTAAATTCAATTCAATCCACATATAAGTATTTTGTGTTTTAAAATAAAGCAATCTACTTTATTTTATAAAATATATTTTTAATTTATAAAACAAATTAATGATCTTTTATAACTAATATATTTTTGTAATTATGAAATCTTTTTCTTTAATTTGATGATTTTTATATAATTGTTGCTTTACAAAAAATAAATTATATTTTTATTATTTTTTGTGGTGTTATTATTTATTTTGGTAATTAAAGATGGTTTTTTTTAGATTTCTACTTATATTTTGGTACCAAAGTCAATTGTACAAGCTAAGTTAAAAATTAAATTAAGAAGAAAGTCAAAATTTTTCATTAAATTCCCAACACATACTTGAATGCCTAACATGAAAACCACATGCAATGTCCATCAAAATTTATTTCCGGTCCTTCGGGATCCCACATTGCTCATAAGTGTTTGTGGTGTGTGTGTTATAAGTGATTCACAGACCCTTCCCAGTCATCAATTGCCTGGGTTTGGGTGTGTGAACAGTAAATCTTACTCGTTAAAAAAAAAAAATTTATTCCCCTTGTCATCTTGTCAATACCCAAAATTCATTTTTCTTACTATTTGTTGACCATTTTAGGTGTAGAGAAGATTCACAATGCGTTTACTTATAGAAAATTATTTTATATTTATATTTTTTAATTTTTAAAAAAATTAAAATTTTTTATTTTTATAAAAAATTTGTGAAATATATTTACTTATTAGAAATTGAAAATTATTTTCTATTTTTTAAAATAGAAAATGTGTTATTTGTTTAATTTAATAAATAAAAATGAAGATAATTTAAGACTTGAAAAGTAGAGTTTATTTTGTCTTCTAATACTAAAATAAAATAATAAATAATGAATAAAAAGTAGAAAATACACCATAATGAAAAATGAAAACTCTGTGTTTTCACTTTATATTTTTAATGAGGAAAATTTTTCAAAACAACAAAAACTTATTTTACACTTTTCTCTTAAAATTGTGAAAATGGTGAAAATAGTTTTCAAATGAAATTTTGTGAAAATACCCAAAATAAACACAAAGTTCTATTTTCTATTTTCATTTTGAAAAATTTTCTAGAAAACTGGAGTAGTTTTCACTAAATAAACACAACTTGAACTTTTGCAAAAGTAGAACAATGGGAATTTTTATTTACACTACATGTATTGCATTCATAGTATAATTTATAATACAAAATATAAGTTTGAATTTATTGATCAAGTGTGAATTACTTGGTTGATGTGTCATAAATTTTATTATATAGTTAAGAATCTCCTACAAGTCTGTTTTTCTTCAAGTTTTCTCAAATCCAACATTAGATCAATGACACCTCATTAAAAGTCAGTCTAACAATGTATATTCATCCTAAACATATATATACATGACTAGAAATAAAAATAAATAATAAAAAATAAAAATTATTAAAAATTATTTATTTATCTTTAATTGAAAAATAAATTATTTTTAATTAAATGAATATATTGTGCTCTTATAGTTCTAAGAAATATTCGAATTTTCTATTTAATTCAATATATTCTGGTAAATATAAATGTGTATTATCAATATATCTTTATTAAAATATTTATTTTCATTTTGATTTACTGTTATGCTATAAAATTTATTGTAAAATATAAATATATCATGCTAGTGTTAGTTTTATGACAAAATAGTCATGTATAAATATTATTTAGTTTGAAATGCATCGTTAGATTGACTTTTAATGAGGTGCAATTTATCTAATGCTTGAGAAATTTGAGGAAAAATAGCTTTGAGGAGAGCCAATCCTATTTTTGTTTAGTTATAAAATATTTCATAATTATCTATTAAAATTAGGAACCTCAAATGTGAGGTTGAGATGTTTCATAATTTTATTAAAAAAAAAAAGAAAATTCAAATAAATGTTGGTTACCATTCAAACTGTTTTCGTATAGACATAACCATCAATCCAATTATATCAAGACAGGGTTATGGAAGGATTGCTTTAAAAACTCACCATGCTTCAAATCTTTTTTAGTATTGAGATAAAATGAAATATTAAAAAAAGGGCTACATATAAAATGAAAATGTTTGATCTCAATATGCTTTTAGTTTTTAAACACGATGCATTAATTTTTTTGAATTTTTTCCCACTTATATAAATTTAACATACATAAGACGCGACAATAAATCAAAGATTGAAAATCTTTTTCATAAAATCATGACATTTTAATATTTTTGAAATTTAAAACAAGAAATTAATTTATCGTGTTAAATTGTCCTTTTTGAATTTTTTTACACTCTATAATCACAAAATTTAATGATAAATATAGAATTAAAATTGTATCTACTACAAACATCAAAATTATATACTTTATTTTATTTCTAAAGTAAAGACAATAGGTTGTCTAGGATTTCATATTGATTGAGGAGTATGTGTGTTGGGTTATATGAGTTAGTATGATTTTATAAAATTGTTATCATTTTGTTAAAGAGTGTCATGTTTCTCACCCATTGTGTACTTTTTTATTAATTAAAAAATGCATTTTCAGTGTGTGCAGTGTGGTGTCTCCTATTCATGGGAACTAAAGAGCGGGTTGATCCTTGAGGGCCTCATATTGATTGTAAAGTGGGTGCATGTTTGGGTTATATGAGTTAGCATACCTTTATAAAATTTTTATTGTTTTATGAAGGAATGTGTGCTATCTTTGACAAGTACGTGCATTTTATATATTAATTAAAAAAGTATAGACAATATTTACAATTAAAAAATCTATTATTTTTAAATTTTAGTACATAATAATACTAACATTTTAAATATTTTTAAACATATTTTATTTGAATGGGTATAATAAATTCATATAATTAAATTTTGAACTAAAAAAAGAAGAGATTCTTTCTTCGAATCTTTGAAAATAACAATTTATGAGAAAATTCGCCCTATTTTTCTATCTCACACTATTGCTATGAAAAAGAAAAGGATAATTCCCCTTATATTTCTGATATGAACAAATTATATCCAAGTAAAGTAATTTTTTTTTCTAAATATAGAAACTAAATTAATTAATTGCCCGGCAAAAAATGATGTTGAATTTTCAAATACCAACAAAAAATAAAACTAGAACAAAAAATAATTTCTTTTTTTTTTAAAAACCACAATAATTTTTTAATTAATAGGAGGTTATATGATTTAATATTGATGGACTGTAAAATAGAAAAAAACATAAAAAAATTATTTTCATTTAATGCATTCAAAATCAATTGAATTCTGACTAATTTAGTTCGACATAGGTAGTATTATAAGAACATCAAAGATTTTTCATCAGCTAATTTAACTTTTTTACGTATATTACAATTCAAATCTGAAACGTTATTTAAGTGAGAACTGTCCATATTAACTAATTCTACGGGTTGTTGATATAATTCGAAAGAATTTTGATAGGTGAAAATTAGTTATATGTACAGCTGTAAAGAATCTTATATTTCATTTCAAGAACAATACAATATGCAAAAATTATAAGCATGCACGTAGACTCTAATTCATCCAAGATTCAATGTGATAATATACCATTAAACTAGGACAAACCTTGTAGGAATTATATGTGGTTGATGCAGGATTCGTGTGATAATCTTATGACTAAATTATGGTCTACATTGGCCCACTCAATCATATATATGTGCTTCTTTCATTTCTATAAATACTAGGATGCATTAGGACTGTTTTATTTTGGTGATTTTGATTTTTTTTTTCTTCATGTCTTGAACATAGTTGTCAATTCCTGAATTCAGGCAAGAATACATTTAATATAAGATAGTTCTTGGACAAGAAAAAGAGAAGGAGGCAGCAGCAGCAGCAAAATATCATCTACCCATGGCTAGCTCCATAGGGGATTCAATACCTATTCCAGAAAAGAATCAATCCCACACTGGCAAGAAAGGCAAGTACCAGTCTAGAATTTCGATATACAATCGCTTGAACACACATTGTTAGAGCTCTCGCATTGACAATAAATCCAAATAATACAAATCTTAAAAGTGTCAGAGTCCAACTTTTTGGATAGAATTGGATTTTGACACTTTTTATTTTGATTTATTGTCGATGTAGTGCCTCTAACATGTTTTGATGAACAACTTAAACCACGTTATAATGGCGAGTTGTTTGTTTTTTACAGATGAAGAAGTTAATGACAGTCCTGTGGAGGAAGTGAGGCTGACAGTTCCGATCACGGACGATCCTACGCAACCTGTATTAACAGTACGAACATGGGTTCTTGGGTTATTATCGTGCTCGCTTCTTGCTTATGTGAACAGATTCTTTAGTTACCGTACGAATCAGCTATATGTTAGTTCAGTTTCAGCACAAATTGTGGTTCTCCCACTTGGAAGGTTAATGGCTGCAGTGCTTCCGAAGAAGCAGATTCAAATCCCATTTACAAAATGGACCTTTTCGCTGAATCCAGGACCTTTCAATATGAAAGAACATGCACTGATTACCATATTTGCAAGCAATGGAGCCAACGGTCTTTATGCT
>CATIWK010168071.1:0-21970 GCA_949634005.1 Mallotus japonicus
AAGGAAAAATCAGTTTATAATAGATGCATTAAAAGGAAAATAAGAATTGGCCTATTACAATATATTATAAGATAATAAAATAAAATTCAGCCTATCTAAATCATTAAAGCTTGGATTAAAGAAATAGATGTGTGGTTCGAAATTTTAAGAATTTTCTTTGAGAAAGAGAGCTTCTGGAGGATAGCTTAAGAATTCTTTAATCAAAGGTAATTCTTTTAAGATCAACTTCACTATTTATAATGAAGGAATGAGACGGTTACAATTTGTCCAGAATGACAAATGTACTTTTGAAAGAAATAGCAAAATTGAATTTGAATGTGTACAGCCGAAACATGCCAATTTTTTTTTATTTGAATCCTACTTAACATCAAACTCAAGAAAAAAGGGAATAAAAAGGAAGAAGTAGTTCAAATTTAAGGTGATTGGCGTCAAGATCCCATGTGTGCAATGATTATTACTGATTATTGGGAATAAAATCTTCCTCTAATTTTGAGGCCACATATTTTATCAAAAATACAAAACTGTCAAAAGGCTCTAAAAGTATGGGAGTAAACCCATTCTGGGCATGTACTGAATGAAACAAAATAGCTGAGTAGAGAGCTGAAACTCATCCAAAAAAAGGTTCTTAATGAAGTCACAATTTACAGACAAAAATAAATTGAGGATAGGTTTGATACACTGGCAAAGAGAGAGGAATCTATGTGGCACCAATGATCTAAAGTATCTTGGATGAAAGATGGGGATAAAAATACAAGTTTCTTTCATAAAAAAGTTAAAGCGAGGCAAAAAATAAATATCGTTCATTCAATTCAGGATCCAGCAGGTCGAGTAGTAGAAGATGAGGAAGAGATTGCTAAGATATTTCAACATTAATTTTGTGATTTGTTCTCCTCGACTGATCCATCTAACATGAATCAAGTAATTAAAGGCTGTGGATAAAAGCATTGATGAGCATATGCAAGCAACTCTTTTACAAACTTTTTCTAAGGAAGTTCTTTTTCATGCCCTTTCATAAATGCATCCAGCCAAAGCACTAGGACCGATGGTATGCCTGCATAATTTTGGCATATAATTGGCATAAATGATGTGACTGATTTTATTTTGAATATTTTAAATTGTAGTATCTCTCTTGCTTGTATTAATAATATCCTCATTGTTTTAATCCCAAAAATTAAAAAAGCACAACCACCCAAGGACTTTAGACCTATTAGCTTATGTAATATTATGTTCAAAATTGTTACCAAGACAATAGCTAATAAACTGAAGTCCATTCTCCTAAACCTCATTCATGAGACTTAGTTGGCTTTTGTCTTGGGAAGGCAAATTTTTGATAATGCTCTTTTAGCTTTAGAAATTTTTCATTCTGTGAAAAATAAAAAACAGGGGTCCAAAGTAGGGGTGTAATCGAGTCGAGTCGACACACTGCCAAGCTCGAGCTCGACTCGACTGTCAAACTCGAAGCTCGAGCTCGACTCGAACTCGATCGAACTCTTATTTTTGAAGCTCGAGCTCGACTCGATTAAAGAATTCATATACTCGAGCTCGACTCGGCTCGACTCGATTAATTAAATAAAATTTTTAATTTTTTAAAATTATATGTTTTTAAAATATTTAAACTCGACTCGAGCTCGAACTCGAGCTCGAACTCGACTCGGTTAGCAAATATATATTTATAATTATATTAAAATAAAAGGTAAAATAGTAAATATATTAAACTCGACTCAAATTCGATAAGCTCGATTAAGCTCGCGAGCCTATCGAGTCACATATTTAGGAGCTCGAGATCAACTCGATAGTTTACTCGAGTAGCTCGAGCTCGAGCTCGACTCGACAATCATCGAGTCGATTGCGAGTTTTTTTCGAGTCGATCTCGAGTAGCTTGCGAGCAAGCTTGGCTCGGTTACACCCCTAATTCTGTAGTATAGCTGAAACTGATCAGAATTTGCAGGCAAAAGTTGAAATTTTGAGTAATGTGGCAATTAGAGTCTCTTTTAAATGGTAGGAGGAATGTTGTTATCAGAGTATCTTTCACATGCACTCAGGAGCAAACAAGCCACATTGATATAAGCTCAAGGTCAGCAAATCTATACTTGAAATGTTTCGTAACAATTTTGGCATCATGCCCCTGGAGCTAAGAGCAAAATGAGAGCATCCTATTTCCACGTTTATAGCAGAATAAACTGTTCATCTTAAACTGACAGGCATACAGCTTCCAATTTCATTGCAAAGGAAGTTATTAACAGTGTTTTCTCTTTTTTTTTTTAAAAAAAAAAATGGGCCCAGAGAAATGTTAAAGCACATGAACTAACAAGAAATCGTTGTTTCCCAGAAAAATTATTGTCTCCGGGGCAGTAAAATTAACTCATGTTGGATACAGCTTTAAAACAAACATGATAGCTCTGTATGCCAGAGACAAAATATCGACAAAACTAAACAGCAGCTCTTCATTTATTCCACAATGTTCATCATTGCCACATTGTCCTGCACACAGTAAGGCAAACCAATCATTGCTCATACAAAACAAAAAAACGTAAGAGTTTATTGTCTAAAAAGGCTTGTTCAACAAAAACCTAGAGATCAGCTTAACATTTCAAGTAGTCTCCACTCCATGAGAAGGTGGGCTTATTGTGTATGGATCTGCTCAAAGCTCCTGGGTGAATTACTTGTCAGACTTAACTAGTTACACATTTTGGCCCCTATACACATATCTTCAATATGCAAGCATAAGTAGAAAATATCTTAGACCTACTGACATCCATACATTCAAATAAACAGCCCTAATCTCCTTCATTAAAACTAAAACCTAAAACTCATCAACCTGCTAACGTACAAAGCACTGTAAACTCATAGATCAAACCATCCCCAATCACTTCAGCACCTCCAAAACCCCAAGAAAAAAAAATAAAAAAAAAATCCCACCTAAGAGAGAGTGCATTATAGCATTAGAATATGAAGCACTTAAGTATATCCCAAACTTTTTAAATAGACAAGTAATCCCCACTATCCTTGTTCTCTTAGTCTTTGTTGGAGTTAAAATGGTGAATTGATACCCTCCCTAAGCAGATTAACAAGATACAAGCATTCTAGTTATCATTACAGACTCTGCACATCAAACAAGCTAGAGAAAGATGAACAGTTTTTATTTCTTTCTTTTTATTTTCATAAAATTACTAACGAATCCGAAAAACCAAAGGTAGCCTTGACTACCCATTTGGAATGGTTTACAAGCGTTTATAAGGGATGTCATCAATTTCATGATAATAATCACCCCAGTCCAAACACATTCATGATGCAAATGTTACATTCCTTTTAATTCTATATTAGAAATATAAGACACAGTAAGGAACCTGTAGGAAATTTTAAGCAGCAGCCTCCAGCAGCTCCCTCTCTGCTCGCTCCTTAATCCTTCTTTCAAGTTCGGGCCTAAAATGCCTTATAAGGCCCTGCACAGGCCAAGCTGCAGCATCACCCAGTGCACAGATAGTGTGCCCTTCGATCTGTTTTGTCACTTCTTGTAGCATATCTATTTCTTCCAATTTTGCATTACCAACTTTCAACCTTTCCATGATCATCCAAAGCCATGGTGTCCCCTCCCTGCATGGGGTGCACTGCCCACAACTCTCATGCTTGTAGAAGTAAGAAAGCCTTGCAATTGCATCGACAACATCAGTAGACTTATCCATCACGATCACAGCTGCAGTCCCCAGTCCTGACTGGACAGCCTTGAGTGCATCATAATCCATCAGCACATCATCACAAATGTGCTTAGGAAGTAAAGGGACAGAAGAACCACCTGGTATTACTGCAAGCAGATTGTCCCATCCACCTCTAACACCTCCACAATGCTTCTCTATTAACTCTTTTAAAGGTATACTCATCTCCTCTTCAACAGTGCAAGGTTTATTCACATGACCTGACACACAAAACAATTTTGTTCCAGAATTATTCTTCCTGCCAAAACTAGCAAACCAGTCTGGTCCGCGCCTCAAAATAGTGGGAGAGACAGCTACTGTTTCCACATTTGTAACAGTAGTGGGACAGCCATATAAACCTGCATTAGCTGGGAATGGAGGCTTCAGCCTTGGTTTCCCTTGCTTTCCTTCTAGGCTTTCTAAAAGTGCAGTCTCTTCACCACAAATATAGGCACCAGCACCATAGTGGATATGAACATCGAAATCATAGCCGGAACCACATGCATTCTTGCCTAACAACCCAGCTTCATAAGCTTCTTTTTGTGCTCTTTCCAGGTTTTTACGTTCATTAACATATTCACCTCGAATGTAAATATAAGCCGCAGATGCTCTCATTCCTACCCCAGCAATTAAACAACCCTCTAACAACTTATGTGGATCATGCCTCATAATTTCCCTATCTTTACAAGTTCCAGGTTCACTTTCATCAGCATTGACAACAAGATAAGAGGGACGACCATCAGACACTTTTGGCATAAACGACCATTTAAGACCAGATGGGAAACCAGCACCACCACGACCACGAAGACCAGACTTCTTCACTTCATTAACAATCCAATCAGCACCCTTGAGTACCAAGTCCTTGGTTCTATACCAATCACCACGTTTCATAGCACCTTTAAGAAAAGGGTCATGTATTCCATACAAGTTGGTAAAAATCCTGTCCTCATCCTTCAAGCCGCCGAAATGGGTTTTCTCCGGAGGTGGAGGAGGTGGCGGAGGCTGTGGAGTACCAGCATTTGTTGTAGCTTGTGTGCTAAATGATCTAACACCCACATCTAACCTATCACTTTGACGCCGAATCAAAGCAGCTCTTTGCAAGTTAAAAATGCCCCTAATGGGTGCCTACACGGAACATTAGTAACAACAGTAATCATATTAGTAAACTACTAATTCAATGTTAAATCAGAACGATTCATCCTCCAAACAAACACCCTAATTCATATAAACTGAAAAATCAGATGATAGCTAACCTAAAATGGATCTAAACTATAGAAATTGCACAAAATTGAAATGAAAATTCAACGGCAAAAACCCTAAAATAAGCATTTGAAGGATTGAGATAGCGTACCATTAGCGATGAACGTCGCAGATTGTGGCTTCCGATTCAGCGATGAAGCAAAATCGAGATGGGCAGTTGAAGAAATGAGAGGAACTGAGAAGGTGGAGAATGGAGAAAGGCGTACCGCAGCTCCCCAGTCGCTCAGGACCTAGAGTATGCTAAGTGGACGGTGATGATCATTTTAGAGCTTGTGATTATCATAGGGAACACGTAGAAATGCCACCGTAGTGACGCGATTTGGGGCTATAAGCTATTAAACCAATACTGTGCGTTTTGATTGTTGGTTAAGGCTCACTGAACGGGAAAATATAGTGAATTGTATAGTATTAGCTATGTTATGGACTTTGGCCCTAATTTATTTTTTAAAATATTGTATTTTTTTAAAAAAAAAATAAAATATTGTATTTTTACTTTACTTTCTTTTACCATTATAAAAGTGAATTATTTTTATAGTGTAATCATAGTTATATTGAAATTTTAAAAAATTATTAAATATTATCAAGCAAAAACAAAACCTTATGTAGTGCTATATATAATGGTATTAATTTAGCTTGAAAATATATTTTGATTTTGAATTTTAAATAATCATTTTATTGATATTATTTCTCAATTAATTCATATAGTTTTTGAGTTTAAATTAAGAGATATTTTTGTCTGCACCTGGTATAATAGACTTAACAGTTGGATTTATAATATAGAGACACGTGTTTCGTTTTTATTAGTCATAAAACACTTTTAATGATATGTTAGAAAATCTACTGTAAGGTGTATTATATATAGTGTAGATAAAAATGTTACATTTGATTTCTTAACAATTACTTTTGTGTGATTGTATTAGAATTTGTTAGCTATACTTGAATTCCTATCATATATTTGTTATAGTCATTGAGGAATTTAAAAAAAAACAAAAGAAAAGAAAGAGCATTGGTGAGCAATGAGGTGCATATAATTTGAAACTACATGGAATGTTGTGGCATTATTTGGAGCATGTTGACAAGTTACTATGTTTTGGGCACATGGAATGTGTTTGATTTGTTTTAGGCTTATTCTATGTACATTATTAGTATTATTGTTATTCATGATATAATTGCTACAAGGGGAGAGAGGACCTACCCTTAATTTCCCTAAGAAGTTGGGTAGAGATAAGGATCCAATGCCCAAAATTAGAAGAAAATGGAGAATGATACTAAATTCCAACTTATATGTTGGCCTTGGCCATAGGGGCCATTTTTTAGTTTCTTTAATTCTAAACATAGTTTGTTGGTCTTGTGTTCAAGGGTTGTATGCAATGAAGAGAAAAAAAAGTCCCTACTTGCTTCTTGTATGTGGAACATACCCTCAAAAATCATATGGAAGATATATATATATATATATATATATAAAAGAAAAGATATGAATTAAACATTTAATCTATTAATGTTTTAAAATGAATTATACCATTAACCTATTCAATTTTCAACTGATATATCCAATTTCATCAAAACTTTGAAAGGAAATACATTTAAACTAAATTAATATTAGTTTATATATTTATTTCCTCATTTATTTCATTATTATTTTCTCGAACAAGTTTTTTTATTTAATAGAGATTTTAATAAAATTGACGACAATAGAAAATAACTATTTTTCGTTTATTTTAATAAATTCCCAATAATATTAATATATTGTATTGTAAGAACTTGATTTGGAAATCTCTACTACTCTCATAAATAAAAATATCAATCAAATTTTGATTAGATTTGTAGGTATGTTTGAAAGCTTCACTTAATTAAGTTGACAAATTATATTTTGGTACAACCATTGTGGCTTTGAAAATAACAATAAAATTCTAAATTATATACTTTAATGCAGGCTAAATCCGGCTTGAAATAAGTGGAAAATATATGAAGACAAAAGGCAACAATATTCGTCTCTATTACTGCCATTTTTAGCATAATTTTCATCCAAATATTTTGTCAAAGTCTACTCAATATATAGCAAAGCAAGCAACTTTTTACTTAACCTTGTCTTATCCTTAATCTTAATTCATATTTTATTGGATAATGTTATTTGTCGTACCCACAATTGTCGTATTACATCATGGGACGCGACAAATTATTTTATTGTCCCCTCTTTTTTATAATTATATAAATAAATAAATTAGCTTCAAATTATAGATATTTAAATTATAACATGATATGTTCACCCAGTTCATTTTACATTTTAGATTTCATCATATTAAATAAATTATTAAAAAATATTAAAATTTAAAAAAAATAAAAAAAATTTAATTAACATTGATGGCATTATAAAAATTGCCTCTAAAAAATTTGTCCTATAACCAGCCGAGAGGTATCCGCTGTCCTATTTTATTTTCCAATTCAAAAGGCCAAAAATGTTAAAATCCAATAACAAACATTGTAATTAGTGTAGTAAATTGACTTTCAAATCTGACTCATTTGTAAACCTATTGTATGCATGTCAATTATGATCTTGATCCTTACATCTATATAATCTTTGTGTTTAAATCACTAATAATTGCAAAAATTAAACAAAAAGCTATTTCGTTAACTACCTAAGATTTTCAATTTTGATAAAACTATTATCTTATGGTGACTGATTTGAAAAAAAAAAAAAACTTTTTTTTTAGTTCATAATTTTCAGATGATTTTAAAAATAATTTGTATGCATTTAATTTTTTTAAATTATTAATACTTAAAGTCTATTAAATTTTAATTAATTCAATTAAATTCAAATAGAACCATAAGAACAATAAAAATTTTCAAATAACTAATTTTATAATGCAATTTAAGAGAATCGAACATTAATTGACAAAAAAATTGAACATATTTTTTTATTTTTTTGAATAAACGCTAGTCATGAAAAAAAATACAAAAGCCAACAACCATCAAAATCTATTGGTAGGAATATTTCCTAAATATCATTTTAAATTCGAGTCTTTGTTTATTCAGTTTACTGTGATGATTCTGTTCGGGTCAAATAAAATTAGTTCAATGAATTCAAATATAGGTAATTTAGACTTAGAACAGATAAATAAAAATTCATTCCAAATAATTGAAAAATTTATATGCATAAATTAATGTTATTTTTCGTAATTTCGTCGTTTTGTTGTGGCGTTTGGTTGTCGTCAACTTGTTACGACGTTTTGTTTTCCGTCTGGTTGCGGCTTTTTTTTTGTGGGCGATTCAAACAGACAAAGCATATTCGATCAGACAGAGACAACGAATCAAATTTCGGTCGTTAGTATGTTGCAGAACTTGAGTCATAGGTATTCTAATCATTATAGTATTATCAAATTTGTAGGTTTTGAGCCGATTTATTATACTATTATCCTGAGTGTTGTTTCATCCTCTATGGTTTTTAGTGAATACGTATCTATATTTCTATCGATGTATTGCTAGTTTGAATCAATAGAATTATTTTTATTTTCAAAAAAAAATTAATGTTAGTAATTATTATTTTTATTATCCAGAAAAATGATATTAAGACGTTATTAAGGTGGACCCCAGATATCTAAGCTCCTCCAAAACGCTAATCACGACCTTGTCAACCTCTTTTTTCTCTGCTTGAACCGCTCCTACGTTAAAAAAAAAGACTTCGCTAAAGCTTTCCCTCCTTTGTCTCTGTGCTCTCTCTGTTCTTGTCTTCACCCAACAAAAATGACAGTTTTTGGCAACTCCGGCACCGGAAAACAGGTCTTCCCTGTAGATTACAAGGCCGAAGTTTCACAGCGACTTGTCGATGCCTCGCATGCTAATAACTTGAAGTTAGCTTGTGAATGTCTCGGCGATCCTTTTGTTGATGCTAACTTTATTGGGACAGTTAGCTTGAAAGCTAAGAAAACAGAGGTTTTATTGAAAGATGAATCCTCACATGAAGTTCGTATCGAGTATGAGGAGTTTAAAACTGATGTTACTGCTCTGTTTCTTGCTGCTCATGATGGGAATTTAGCGCTTGTTAGAAAGTTACTGGTAATGTATTGCTCATCCTTTTTTTTTTCTTGAATATAACAGAGTCTGTTCTTTGTGTTCATAAAGCCTAGAAAAATGCAAGAATTCGATTGTATTGAACCTGGGAAGCTTGTATCTTGGCATTTGAAAAAGAAAAAAAAAATGATATGATTTCGCAAGAACATGATTTTGAGTGCTTGATTTTATTTGAAAGTGATTATGTTTTAATTGGTGTTAAAGAAAATGATTACGTAACGTACAGAGAATATTTTCTGAATATTTTTTTTTGGTACAGTTAAATTTTTGTATGCAAGTGTGATATCACAGAATCTGACTGATAAACTGTGAGAGATATTACAGTGATACTGCGGATTTTCTTATCTTTTCCTTTTACAATGATGATGATGAAGAAGTTTATGTCCATGTACATTAACTATTCACCACTGGAAAAGACAAGATTTTTAGCATCAAATGGCTTATCTAAAATCTGGGTTTCAATTATTTGAATATCTGACAGATTCTGGAATATGCCTGCTACTATGCTACTCTGTTGTTTTTTGTTGCTCAAGTGAGTGGTATGATGAATTTTAAGAGTAAAGAACAATTAGTGATAAATAACAATGTGGTTTAGTAATATAATTATTGTGTGGCAGAGTGTTGGAGCCATTGTGAATCTGAAAATGTTTCGGGGGTATGCTACAACAGCAGCAGTAAGGGAGGGTCATCTAGATGTGTTAGAAGTGCTTATGAAAGCTGGGGCATGTCAGGAGGCATGTGAGGAGGCTTTATTGGAGGCGAGCTACCTGGGACAGGCTAGACATGCAGAGCTGCTAATGGGGTCTGACTTGATTCGCCCACAAGTTGCTGTGCATGCTCTCGTCTCTGCTTGCTGCAGAGGGTTTGTCAATGTAGTAGACACTCTCACTAAGGTAACTGCTTATAATTTGACAACAAATGCTCCCATGTTGTGCTTCACTTGCTGAGATAAATTTTAGGAACATTTTTACTAATAATAAATTTAATCCACCAGGCCAAATTTCCTTGAGCCAGTGCTAACCACGAAGTGCGAGTAGCTATTAGTCTTATACCTAGTGTGATGTGGGGATGCTAAAATGAGCCGTATTTTGTAATTGCAATGGAGGATATTCCTGCCTTTGCCTCCCTTAGGAGCACCAAAATTTAGACTCAATTTAGAGATCCTATTCATCTTTTAATAGTATTACTGATTTGACTTTGACCATATTAATTGGTGGCAGTGTGGTGTCGATGCCAATGCAATTGATAGAGTGCTTCTTCGATCTTCCAAGCCATCTTTGCATGCCAATGTTGACTGTAATGCACTTGCTGCAGCCATCGTTAGCCGGCAGATATCAGTCGTTAGATTGCTGCTACAGGTAAATTATCTTTTTATAGTTACTGACTTATTGTTGCTTCCTGAATTTGCCATCTATATAAGACATGGTGCAACCTTGGTAGAATCTTACTTTGCCAGAATTTTTAATTGAAGTATACAATGGCATTTATTTACATATTCATTCGAATTGGAAACAGGTGGGTGTCAGGATGGACATCAAGGTGAGGCTGGGAGCCTGGTCTTGGGACATGGACACAGGCGAAGAGTTCCGAGTAGGTGCTGGATTAGCCGAGGCATACTTTATTACCTGGTGTGCAGTGGAGTACTTTGAAGCAAGTGGTGCTATACTATGCATGCTCCTCCGACACTTCTCCCCTAACATTCTTCACTTTGGAAGGAATCTTATCCACCATGCTATCCTTTGTAACAATGCAAGGGCAGCAGAGGTTCTACTAAAGTGCGGCGCAGATAAAGAATTTCCTGTTAAAACCGCTTCAAAAAGTGATTGGCGTCCTGTTCATTTAGCTGCGCGGCTAGGCTCATCTAAAGTTCTAGAACAGTTGATAGTTGCTGGCTGCAATCTCAACTCTAGAACAGATTCTGGAGAAACTGCTCTGATGGTATGTGCTAGATATAAGCAAAAGGAATGTGTGAAAATCCTGGCCTCTGCTGGTGCTGATTTTGGTTTGGTTAATTTAGCTGGTCAATCTGCCAGCGCAATTGCAATGTCAACCAGATGGGTACTTGGCTTCCAAGACTCAGTCGTCAACGTGATTCAAGCTGGGAAGAACATAAAGTCAAGCAATGCCTCAGTGTTTTCTCCATTAATGTTTGTAATACAAGCAAATGATCTTGAGGCCTTAAAAAGGCTCATCGAGCGATCAGATGTCGATCTTGATGAACAAGATGATGATGGATTCTCTGCTGTTATGATAGCTGCAGCAGGTGGTCATGTAGAAGCTTTCAGGCTACTTGTTTATGCAGGAGCTAACATAAAGCTAAAAAACAAATACGGCGAAACAGCAATTAGCTTATCAGAATTAAACCACCATGATGAAGTAATTGAAAAGGTGATGCTAGAGTATTCACTTGAAGAAGGATATAATTACTCTGCTGGCATTCATGCTCTACACCGAGCAGCCCGTCGTGGAGACTTGAATTTGGTTTCCATGTTGGCTAAAAGAGGTTACGATATAAATGCATTCGAAGGTGATGGATACACCCCACTAATGTTAGCAGCAAGGGGAGGCCATAGTGGAGTATGTGAGCTTCTAATCTCATGTGGGGCGAGCTGCGATATTAAGAACACAAGGCACGAAACTGCACTCTTTCTGGCAAGAAAGAACGGGCATAGAAATGAAACAGAAAACGTAATATTAGACCAGCTAGCTAGACAACTTGTGTTGGAGAGTAGTCGTGTCAAGAAACATACCAAATGCGGCAAAGGGTCTCCTCACTATAAAGTGGTGAAGATGGTGGGTTCTGCAGGAGTGTTGCGGTGGGGTAAGTCAAGCAAGAGAAATGTGATCTGTAAGGGGGCTGAGGTTGGTCCTAGCTCGAAGTTCAGGTGGAACCGAAGGAGAAAATTTGATGTTGAAGACCCTGGAATGTTCCATGTTATCACTACAAAGAACAAGGAAATTCATTTTGTGTGCGAAGGTGGGGTTGAAATGGCTGAATTGTGGGTGAGAGGTATCAAGCTTGTGACAAGAGATGCAATCTTTGGCAAGAAAAATAGTGATTTGTGAGGAGTTTGTATTATTGTTATTATTTTTCTCATAACAATCCTCTTCCATCATGCATTGTAAAGAAAAATTTAGATTTTGGATATTTTTTTATTGCAGCTTTTGTTTAGGATAAAAAATATTACACTCAATTATTCAGTATATACTATATATTTTTGAATATGTTACATTTAATCAATAAAAATGTGATATTAGTTGGTAAAAAATTTTCATATTTTAACAGATCGTGTGGAGGGTTGTATCAACTTATTGAGAAATTTTCTCTTTTTTCAATATATAACAAATTAAAAATAAATCTCAATGAAAAGTAATTAGAATTTTAGTTTAGGATAATGTCATATATCACTATCATGTCCGTGATAAATGATCAAAACGTTCCTTTCTCAATTCAATTGTCCCCTTTTATCTTCAAAACAAAATAAGAACAGAACTGTAATTAAAAAAAATTATTTCTATTTGACCTATCATGTCATGTACTATTACCATCCTTTAATTTAAATATACATATATTAGTATACAAAAATATATTGATAAAAAAGATTAGATTTTTCATTTCTTCTTTTGCAAACATTGAATTGTGGTTGATGGTTCAAACTTTTAGGGTGAAAATCACTACGAATGAACATTTATCTCTATTTATTGATTAATGTACATGTTATTTTTAGCTAAAGTTAAACCTAAGGCAGAACAAAATAAGCTACTAGTTATTGTGAGGTGTGTGAGAAGTGAGAACATTTTTGGGTCTAAAAATCCCACATCTACCTCCATATGGTTTCACATTTCCCCTTTCTTCAATCCCCATCTGCTGCTCTTGCTAGGCAGCTTCTTGTTACAAGATTAAAGTTATACATCTACCCTTCTCGACTAACCATCTACTTCTAGTAAATTTGAAGATTTTAAGAAAAAATTTAGAGAATTTTGCACATTGTGCCAATGCCTCTCAACCGTATAATAAAGCATATTAATTATTCAGCATAAAGAAATATGTACGTCTTCGTAATTTTCAATAGAATTAAAACTGTTAAAATTTAAACATTACTCTGCCATACAGTTATTTGATTGCTAAACATTGGCATTGCGACATGTCAAGTTACTACTTAGAATTCACCTAAACCCTAAACCTAATTTAAAAAGGAGAGTTCCTCTCTCTCTTTTAGATACAATCGGTTAGAAAATAAATATAAGCCTGCTGACTTGCTTCAGAATTTCTCAAATCTCAAAAGGCATTAGCCTTTTCAACATATCAGATTTGAATCTTTCCTTCAGAAAGGCTGTGAACAAGCATTGTAGCCCCACATGACGGTAAGTTGACGCTTTGCACACCTGATGTACAAGATACCGGTGGATATAATGGGGAAGATACTGCTGTAGCCCAAAATTATCAGACTTTAGCACACAACTTCCTTACCGGTGTACTGTAGTCTCATCTCCCAAGACATCTGTATATGAATTTTTAAAAAAAAATCATACATAGAGTTAAGATGCAGTTGAAAAATAACAGAATAAAATAGTCTCACCAACCTCAAAGTCTCCCTGGTTGGCAAGTTCCATTGAACTAATAAGCCTGTAAACAGGAAGAACTGAATCGAGTATTTGACATGCCAGTCTCTTGTATAAAAACACAGATAATGACCAAGCTCATTTCTTTGCTTTACGACATGCCAGTCTCTTGTATAAAAACACAGATAATGACCAAGCTCATTTCTTTGCTTTACGAGCAAGAAAACGATCCCTAGCTGCCTGAATTCTACTATCAGGGTCATCAGAAACCCTAGCGCTAGCAAGATCCCCATTCTGTGGCAAGTCTGAAATCTTTCCCTCAGTTCTGTCTCTGACATTTTGACCAAGACCCCCACTGTAAAGTAAAAAGCACTATGAGCATCATACCATTCTATTTCTCTTTGACAATAAAATTAATTTACCTCAGCTTGTTGATATCCAGTTGCTTAAGCTTTTCCAAGATATGATCAACCCATGCATTCTCCACAGCACACACATTGCGCAAATATGGACGTGTGGTAGCGACAAGCTCATGGTACAAAATGAAGTTTGGGAACATTCCATAATCATCTGCACTTAGAACAGAAGATGGATGCACCTGATATCATAAATAATTTAGGTTCAGGTCTATTGTAACGATTAAAGAACAAATAATTTAGAATATAATGAATTGCAAGTAGTTGATGCTACCACTTTCATTATCTCACTGGTCACTGCTCTACTTTTTATTTAATTAATTATAGTCATATACATGCACCTCCTAGTTACATTCATCGCAAACCTGGAGAGTCAATTGCAGAATAACATGTTCTTTACCAGGAGCCTCAACCAACTAATCTCAAGCCAAATAAAAATATTCACAATTTCTTCCAGACATATTTTAGGAACATAATATCTTTCAAGCATTCCCTTTTGCAGTGAAATTTGCTCATCCAAAAAATTAAATCAAATTGTCCAAATTCTGTTGATACCCTATTTGAACTTTAATTACCTGAACCAGTTGATGCTTGAACCCTATAGTTCTATATCCATTGTGATGAATCATCCTCTCAGCAAGTCTATTAGCATAGCCCATGCACAAGGCTTTCCTCAAATTCTTATACTCCCGTTCACCTTTCTTATAGCCAGCCCATACATCTAATGATCCTGCTTCCATATTCAACACAATTCCTTAGAGAATTAGAGCGGAAGAATCATGTCAAAAAATGTACATGTACTAGAAAAACATTTGACAAAAGGAAGGGAAAGGGAAGATCAGAATAGGGAAAAATGTTACAATAATCAAACGATTTCCACTATTATCTAATTCTTCCCTCCAAAAGTCTGTTTGTGATAATTACCACAAAGCGTAAGAGCTTTTTTCTTTTCTTTTTTGGCAATCGGAATGTAAAACTTAATAGTTTGATTTCTTGAAAATCAAAAGTGAAATACCTCCTCTTCAAATGGATTGTCTTTTGATAATTTTCAACACCACATATGAAACAAAGACTGAACTACATTAAGGTGCCACATAGACAGTGAAGGGAAAGGCCACAAGACCAGAATAAATTATGACTGGAAAATGTAAATACAAAGAAAAAAATTACAATTATTTCCAGCAGAAATCAAATCAACCAGACTAGTTTCTTGACAACAAAAATTAAATGAAAATAAAAAAACTAACATGCGAAATGAGACATCAACCCAGGAAGTCAAGGCTTCAGAAATTGTAGTTTCTAATCATAAGCTTCTAAAAAACATGAACTATATATAGATAAGAGAAACACTAACCCTTTGCCATATTCTGCATTATCTGACACAATTGTTTCCGAACATCTTTAACAAACTTCATTCCTCGCACCTGAAGGGGAAAAAAATTCAAAAACATTTTGGCAACCAAAGCAGCAGATGTCCTACAGGAACAAAGCTAACAAGCATGTTTCTTGGCCTCTTCATCACCATTCCATGAAAATGCCTGGGCAGCATTTTGCTTAGCCTTTTGCTTCAAAAACAATAAAAACCCAGATCACAGGTTTGGTATAAGACTATAAGGATGGATATTACAGCTATGAAACCATGCCACTTTGATCTACGCATTATTAGCTTAGCATACGATAGTTGAACTTAGAAGTGTCAGCATCTAATCTATCGTGCTGTCTCAAGCAGAAGACAGAGAGGTTACCTGCAAACCATTATCTTTGCACCAGTCAGTATCATAGTCATTTTTATCCCATTCCAGAAAAATCTGCAGTAGCTGGATGTGATCACCCAAACCACAGCCATCAGGAAGGTCATACTCAAAGGATGCGTGTTTCCGCTTCTTTTCAGTACTCTTGCTGCTGCAATAGAAAAATGCATAATTAGGCCAACGGATAATCATATTGGCTAAGGTTTCAGATAAGAAGTGTGCTATATGGACAGATTGAATTGTTGAGTTAACCAGTATGCTTAAACCTTTGGTTCACCACAAGTATTCTTCAAATTCTACAAGTCAGCATTAACACGCATTGCTTAAACAACATTCAGTGTAGATGGCTGATCATAGACACTAGCATCTCTAACAATGCAAAGAACAAGTGAAATGGAAAAAGGAAAGCAGCATGAACATTGCACTGGGTGATGAAGCTTATGAGAAAATTAGAAAAGCATGAACATACAGTTACTCTTAGACAAACAACAGATCTACACCTATTAATTTTGCCCGTAAAGTTTTGCAAATATGAGATATTTCATCTCTGAAACAAGTCAAAAGTATGTCGCACACAATTTACTAAAATAAGAAAAAGAACAATCAACACTATCAGATAAAAGACCATCTCATCCTTTTTGCATTCAAATCAACCTTCGACCAGGAAGTAATGAGGTTTCTGCTGATAACATAGCAGCCACAGTCAACGCCTGAGACAAGCAACCATTCTCATTTGCCTCCATCAAGGTTCTTGAAAGTGAGGGCTCTAATGGAAGTTCTGCAAAGAATCATTGCAATCTCCTAAAAAATGAATGATATCTGAAGATGAAAGCATGATTACACAGCATACAACTAATGATAATATCAAGACTGTCAACAAGAATAACTGAACAGGAATGATTGGTTTAAAGCACGCTAAAAAACTGCAATGACATTTTTCTGCTAAATAATAAACCATTGCTCCTTAACACACACAGAGTTGACAGGCAACAATTAATCAAAGGAATGAAAGTACCAGCCATTGTCCGCCCAACACTAGTAACAGATCCATTTTCATCAAGAGCATCAATGAGATACAGCTGTTTCAAAGCATCTTCTAGTGACTCATCTGCAATTCAAAGCAAGTCAGATTTAGCCAATAAATCCAGCATCATATGAGATAACAACAATATAATGTAGAGATTAGATAGCAGATGCATTAAAGAATTGATCCATCCCTGTTCTATTGGTCTGAGAACTTGAGAATCTTCAAGTGGATACAGGAAAGCACGTGTATTTAATTCTCGATATGAACAGTGAATAAAAAAAGAATGCTCACATGAAGGGGGATCTAGAAAATCAAACTTGAGAATGTCAATATCTGGAAGATCCAATGACTTCAAGTAAAGGACACTGCCAGCAAGCGAAGATCTCTGTATCTCAGGAACTGTTACATCAAAGAAATCATCTTCGTAGATCATAGAAGGATATAGTCTGTAGCACTTCCCTGGACGTGTTCTTCCTGCTCGTCCTGCACGCTGATTGGCTTGCACTCTGCAGCCAGCCAGTATATAAAGTTGTTATTATGATAATTTGATAGACAAAGTGAAGGACAGCCATAATGACTCAGCTATTTTGGCCATTGTTTTCATTTTTGGAGGAAAATGAATTATCGCAACAGAAGAAAATACGCAGTTATATGACTGACAGGCTAAAACCTACTATTCCTTCTAAGAACCAAGCCTCCACTGCTGTAATAAATTCAAATAGGGAAATAAACTGGTGCTCCATTATGAAGAAAGGGAAAGAAATGAAAAAGCAAAGCTAGGTTGCTACAGAGCAATTTTATCCACATATGCAAGTACAATCCACTTATGAAGCACCTAAAACTGAAGATGAAGAGACTAGAGGATTAGCAGATTAATTTCTTTATGGCACCGAAGACTTCCTTGAAAATATGTAACATCTAATTTCCGAATAAAAAATTAAGAAACTATAATCAAAAGGTATAAAAACCTTTTAGATATAGTTCACAAGAAACAGAACCGACGAGAAGAACATTATGATTCCAAATCCCTATTCACTATCTGAGCAGATAATGTATGGAACAAAAAGCCAGCATGCATGATAAGAGTGGAGACTAGCTAAAAAAGGTGTTATTAGTTTCTTGTCAAGAATGGCTACCGCCACTTCAACATTCTTAACAAGATTGTCCATAAAATTAAAGAAGAAATTATCAACTTTGTATGGGGAGATAAGAGAACACATTAATATCTTGAAAACAAAAGGCCCACCATTAATCAATTAATTAGGCAACTGTGAACACTACAGATATGCAAAAAGAAACACACACATTATGAAACTATTAACTACTTACTTGCTGATTTGTACAACATCAAGGGAATACATGCCTGTCGATGGGTTGTACTGCCGTTGCTTTACATAACCAGAATCAATAACATACCTGTCATGCACATATATTTGAACCAAACATAAGATTTCCTATGGTGAAAGAAGACATAATAAATAGAATCATCTCAACATGGACATCATGTCATGTAAAATGGGAAACAGGCTACATACAAAAGACAATAGCAAAAAGCAGTGTCAAGTCTCCTTACACAACACCATCAACAGTCAAAGAAGTTTCAGCAATATTTGTTGCAACAATAAATCGCCTACAGTTAGGAGGTGGAGGAGTAAACACACGCACCTGCAGTGTCATACGAAACATTAAGCCGTCAACCACAAAACGCATAGGAAAATTTAAGAGCATTAATATTACATCATACAGAAAATTCATAATCTTATGTTCATTGCTCCATACTGAAGTCAGAATGGAAAGACAACATACCAGATGCAGAAAACATCAGACTACAAAAGAACTTTCAGAACCATAGCAAGTATTACAAGAATCAGGCACACTGTTTCTCCTATCTCAATGCTCTGAACATTCTGCCATTTCTCATTATTTCATTAATCAGTTTAATCAAATTCACATAAGGACAGCTGTAATAGATGGATTTTGATTGCTTCAACCCCCAACCAACAGGAGATACAGTTCAACCTAAATTCACCATGATTTACTTTGCACAAATTACAATCTATCCAATTAACCTGGAACTGGTTATTATTATGCTATAAATGACAGGTCTCTGAGTTTAAATGTAATAAAACATCAGATACCATTTTTTCACATACAAAGCACATTCTCTATAATCAGATGTTGATGCCAAAATAATAGCCAACAATTCAATTAATCAGCATCAAGAAAGGGTGCAAAAACAACTCCAGCTTAATAGATTGGGTGCATAACAAGAAATTATTAAAAAAGTCAGAAAATTTCAATTCTGGGGAAGACTTGAAATTTCATCCGAATACAAATTAGAAAGCTGTCCAACTTGGAACAACCCAAAGCATTGGATGTCTTCACTACTTGCTTAAAGTTGAACAAATACGCTCACTCTATTACAACATGATAAGTACCAAAAAGAAGGGGGAAACATGCCTGCAGTTCAGGTGGCAAAGAACCATGGAGTGGAAGGACAATTGCATCCATGCAGGACCCTTCCTCAAGACTTTGAATTTTGTCCTCCAACTTTGTTACCAGCTTCTCTATATCATCCTGAATAAAGCCAACTCCAGCCTTAAATTTGATTCAAGCAGCAAAAGTTTTCAAACCCAATACCTAAACAGAAGTTAGATGGAGCACACTCAACCTCACCTGTCCAGTCATGAATATCAAGATATCACCTTCAGGTTCACGAGTATGAATATCTGCAAGGGAATATCTTTATTTAGAAAATGCTGAAAAATATACTCCATGTAGTGCAGTAAAATATCTCATTGAACTAGCAGCCAGCAGACAAAAAAATGAACTAAATTACATTTAACAACATACACACAAATGAACCATTTCCGACTAAAGATGAAGTCAACTTTTGTCTGAAGATAAAAAACAAGCTTCACCGTCAGACTCTAGTGCAGGGAAAAAGAAAATTGGGTTCAAGTTAAACAGAATATTGCTCAATTTTAGTAGATATTCCCATTAAACTGCTAGACAAGATGGGACAGAAATACAATGCTTATTTGAAGCCAAACACAAAAGAATCATGCCATATCATACCAATAGCTGTTTTTAAGGAAGACTCAATATAGCTTTTAGGACGCTCCTTGCTGTACAATATTTCCACAGGGTACAACTTTCCAGGGACATTCAGTACGGGGCAACCCGAAAAGAATTCTGATACTTTTTCGCCATCTAGAGTTGCTGAAGTTATGAGAACCTTTAAATTGGAGGCACGAAATTTCACCAACCGTTTCATCAGTCCTAGTAAAACATCCCTGATAAAGAAGAATTCCAAAAATCACCAAACTCTTAATTCTATAATGCTAAAATGCGAAACTGGAACATAAAAATTATAGACTATGATATGGAAAACCACATAAAAATAGGCCTTGTTTAGAACAAATCATGTGCAAGAATTCAATTCGATTGACTTGGACTCTTACAAAATCTTATAACTTATGCCATGATTTTCAGTTTCTTTCAAAATACCTATCAAATGCCTACTTTGACAAGATTAAAAAAAATTGAATATAAGCCAGCTACAAAATTTCCAAACATGAAAGTTGACAAAAAAAAAAAGACACTGCAAAATCAATCTCACGTGTTCAAACTCCTCTCATGAGCTTCATCCAAAATAATCACTGAATACTGATTAAGCTCCGGAACAGATAAGCTTTCACGAAGAAGAACTCCATCAGTTAAGTATCTGAGCAAATTCAAAACCCTAAAGTAAGAATCCTATAATAAATTTTCGGCACATTGTAAACATAAACCAATACTATCAACAATTCTAAGCATAAAAAGGTTGCGCTATTATTTACTTAATTCGTGTTAATTCTGAAGTTCTATCTTCGAACCGGATCGCATAACCTACTTCCTCTCCAAGCTTAACCCCAAGCTCCTGAGCTACTCGTCTAAAAAACAAAAGAGCAATAGTCATAATTTGTAATGATTAGTAGCAACTGAAGTAAAAGAGTGAGTTTGAATTGAAAATTCCTTTTTTACCTGGCAACAGAGACGGCGGCGACTCGCCGGGGTTGAGTGACGCCGATAACTCCGGATTTGGTGTAACCTCGGCGGTGGAGCATTTGAGAGAGCTGCGTGCTCTTTCCTGAACCAGTTTCTCCGATGATTACCACTACTGGATTCTCCTCTACTGTTTTTATGATTTTATCTTCGAATTGTACAATTGGAAGAAGATTCGCCATTGCTCAACCAATTCAATTTGCAGACGTTACGATCAACAGGGTTCAAACTTGTTTTTTCATTTTCGGTTTGAGCTGGAGTGGCAAATTTAAGTAGCTTCGTCCAAAACGGCACCGTATTAAATTTTTAAATTTGTTTAAATAAAACGACATTGTTTGTATCCCATGAGATCCTCACAATTATAGACGAGATTTGACTAGGGGTGTAATCGAGCCGAGTCGAGTCAATACACTGCCAAGCTCGAGCTCGACTCGACTGTCAAACTCGAAGTTCGAGCTCGACTCGAACTCGAACTCGATCGAGCTCTTTTTTTTGAAACTCGAGTGATTGGAGCATGCATTCCCCATATTTTTCTCATTATCTTTCCTCTCTCTATTGTTGTATCCATATCTAGTGTATTCATGGATTCCGTGCTTGATATCCCTACTCTAAAATTGGGATATTGGAGCTCTAATAAATTTCAATACGATAATCGAAAGTTATTGGACCTTTTTATTACATTTTGCGTATGCACTAAATTTCTTACATTTTCCAAGCTTTTAATTTGCGTTAGATAATTTTATCCATAATATGTTTAATAGGGCGGTATTTGCTTAAGTATTACAAAGCAAATTTTGTAACATCCAAATATGGCATGGGGATATTTATGTTCTAGTGAAGGATGGAGCATTTTTAATTTGTATCCATATTATTTTTGAGATCAATTGTCTATTTTATTCTATTTGTTTGGTCATTTTACTTTACTATGATGAGTTATCTGGACTTTGGAATGTAGTGCCGGTGGATCACAAGTTAATTCTAGAGAGACATGCCAAACTGTGTTCAAAAGTCAAGCAAATAAGTGACAATTTTGGAAAATTCTGACTTGCACAGATGATTCTCTTCCTTGTTGCAGTTGTTTACAGCTTATTCATGATAAATATAGAAAGTAGAAACTCTTTGTTTATCCCCTTCTTGGCCATGACA